>CALYDF020001714.1:0-15610 GCA_944474145.2 Dicrocoelium dendriticum
CTGGCTTGCATGGGCATCTTCATGCGCGGATCATCCTCAGCGGGTCGTATGTTTGTTCGGTTGGCGACAACGAACTGGGTGGAGATTGAGAATAAATATCTGAAAAATATGTTGACGTGGCAATTTTCTCTCAGCCCGTTATTCACGGCCAGTATCGAGCGGATCAGTTCGTGGATGCAAGACAGGCAAATGGCGATCTGGAGGCACAGTGCGACACCATATATTCCACCTGTGGAGCTGTCCCTTGCAACACCCATATTGACCCGGATTCCTCCTTACGCTCGTAAACAGCTGTTGTAGCACCGGAGAAGCGCAGAGATAACGTCATTACATGATGCGTGTAGGCACGGGGTGGTGGAATCCACCCGAGTTTCAAAGAGTCGGCGGTATGAAGTGAATGCGGACTCTTGCGAATGTGAATTACAGCTGCAATGACGAATGCCATGCGCACATATGTGTCATATGACGGCCAGGAATGGATTGCAGATGGCTAATATTGTAGCGGATTTTAAATTGTATGCTCGATGCAGACGGCCAGTTGACTTGTCCCCGGAGGCTGCCGGTGTTAACGACGTAACATTCGTTGATGCGAGCGATGTGCTTGACTTACGCGCGGTGGACCGGGCGAGTAATCTTCGCAAGGCGGAGGTGGTAATGGCTGACTTGAAAACGCAGGATGGCAGCCTTGCGTCGACGTGTTATGACGCGGTGTGGAAGAGTGGAGACGCTAGCCGAAGTGATGTCCGGGAATAGTGATGCATCGATCCATTGTACTACGCAGCGCTGTAGTGAACCTACTCCGATTGGCGTTGTTGACTGGTACCATCCGTTGTTGGGAAGTGCGTGCGAGCGAATGGCGAGATGCGGCCTGCCTAATGATAGGGAAAGTATGCCAAGCACAAGCTTCTTGCAGCATGACATCGCTGTACGTGCAGCCCTGGGGATGTTTCGTCACAGGGCCACAGCAGGTAGGTTGGAATGCCAGTGTCCCTTGGCAGCGCCAAGCAAAACCTCCCGTTCAATTGTGAATGACCGTGTTTCCAACTCACTACTCTTCGGTAGGTCCAGTGAAGTTTAGAAGTTTAGGCACCACCACGTCGGTTGGTTCTAAGGTGGGAAAAGGAGGCGGAGGACTCCGGAGGCGACCTTTATGAACGTGTGCGTTTTCTGTCTGAGGTAAGAGAATGTAACATCCGTGGATATTGAAGTTTATTTGGTGATGTGTGACTTATGTCAGCAGTGGTTTCACCAAACCTGTGCGGCATAGTAATGGGAACAGAAATATACCTATATGTACTACGAGCTGTGAATGGAAGCCTAACGTTGGATATAAATGTCGGTGGTAATCAGAACCAACTGGTAAGAGTTCTATTAACGGAAGTTGCAATTCAGCCGCTCTTTATGGTGAATCGTGGGAGTAGTAACGTGCAGTCAGTCTGTTAATATTCGCGCAACAGCTTACTGATGACACTGCATACATCTAAATGTCACTGTGTGATGAATTTCCCCGGAAGGCTATTTTCATGCAATGTGCATTTAACTTCTGCTTCGCTTACGCAACCACCTGTATCAAGAGCACCATGGTTACCACGTGGGCACACAACACTAACAGGCGGATAATATTTCTTATGTGTGTTTTCAGGATGGGTAGGTTGCTATGTAAACCTAGGTGCCTTATTCCTTACTCACGCAAGTTGTCCGGTGAACAAGCCTACGGAAGTGAGCGAAACCTATATGGTTATCCCTCCGCGATGTTAGCCCAATTTTAGAGGGAAGTTCCTCACGGAACAGTATATAACACAAGTTCAGTTCTGAGGAGATATTGCGCATCATTGCAGCGCGCGCTATTGCACGGGAAGTTCCAAACCACATAGCACAATTCTTTGGGTATTGGGATGGCATCGCATGTAAACAGTATTTGCCTGATTAACTACATTGGGTGTAATGGATGGAATGCCGCCCGTCTGCTCAATTGCCAGCTTCCTTGTTCGGAAGTTGTTGGGGAAGGTAAGGTGACGTTTGCTGCGGTAGGATGAACAGCTCTTGGACTTTAAAAACCCCTTCTCTAAAGTGCCTTACTGAAACTTTCATGTGCACTGCATTTTCCGTAATTCCCTATGGAAAGCTGTTCTAGGCAGTTCCCTTAGGGTGAACACGGACTTTGGAGGGTTCTCGGTTTCAACGGGTGACATTTGTAACCCGGTTCTCAGCATTCATCATTACGGTAATTTTAAGTTGCGCAGTTGTCATGTACTCTACACCAAAGGGTGCACGTTAAAGTACATCACGTCGGTCTCAGGCCTGCGGACATCACAGTGCCTCGGTGGGGTAAGCAGGCTTCGGCATTAACAATCACACAGCCGCGGAATACGGTGGCTTGTGGCAATGGTATTACCATTCTGCGCACAGGGGCATGCTGATGATATCGCAGACTGGAGGTAAATATCCCTGTTATGTTAGCTGACCTCACAATGGAATAACCAACGCGAAGTTGTGTCGCAGTTACAGGTAACGAGCAGTTTCTTTGAAGACGCTCGGCAACTTGACCTAAGAGGGTGGCGGTGTAGTTGTGAAAGGCAGTTAAAGCGGCGGTGTCATTTATTCTGTTTCAACACACGCCCCATTTGAACAACCTGTTCGTTAAGTACTAACAGCAACACTTCCCATATGACGTGGAAATGCATCCCCATAAGGCAGGCTTTCAAAATCTTTAGGGATAAGAGTCGACAGAGGTCTGTGGTGGAATAGCGTGCCGCTTGTATCATGTTGGTGCTCTAAAATCATGAAGAGTATTGCAGTGTTAAGTGAGCCTACTGGTTTGCTCATTAATATTAACTCCAGCAACTGATGTGAGATTCCATTGACACCAATGACCGCTCCGCTGAACGTCACCCACAAGTTATCATCCGATACACCAGACACTATGTAACCAAAGGTTTCAATGCCTCAAAAAGAAGACAAATGAATCGATTCTTTCACCTTTGTAACCTGGTATGAAGTGGGTTAGTCACCTGCGAGCAGCTTAGTGTTATCCGCATGCGAGGTCCTCCAGTTGCAGAGGCCAGAATGTCTTCATGTCGTACAGGGTTTAAGCTAGTCAGGCGAAGGTCGCGCTTTGGTTCATCCGTTATCATTTTGCAGTTGAATTCGTTTCTAGTGTTTGACGACGGTCACGTTATTCGCACATCAGTTTCAGCAACATGGCTCCTGCGCGTCTTGCCCGTCAGTCCATCGCTGTTTGCAGTATGCCGCTGTACTGCACTTCATTACTGAAAGTTGACATGCATCCCCTTTAGAAACTGATTAAGTAGGAGGTTAGGTGGGTAATCCTTTCTTTTCAGCACAATGGCCACTGCACATCTTGCTCACCAGCTTGCCCGCGAACCCCGCACCGCACTCCGTCTGCGGAATCGCAGTACTTTCCATGCCTACACTTCAGTGTCCCTGCTCCAAAAAATCACTTCGCAGTCGAACCATGTTCTCCTATGCTTCCGTTTTTACAACCCGCCGCCAAATAGCATAACCGGTGCTCAAGTATCACAACTGGCCGCAACGACGTTCTTTTACGCCTGGTTACTCCACAGTGTTAAGTACCTTCCGATTTTGTTGGTCAAAACACACCAACAACCAGCACAGCGCCCTCGTCACAGATTGCCAGGTGACACCACTATGATACGTGATAATGTGCCTCTCACCGAACCCACCGACATTTTTATTTACAGACAAGCATCTCCTGAACATGCATGTGTGGTACATCTAGTCTTAATACCTACATTCGCACAACATCAGTACCTCTTGAAATGGTAAGTCTCCTTTGCGTTACATCTACGCAAATTGCTTTTATGTTTGTTTGTGGCACAGGTTGCAACAAATCATTCCTCAGCGCTTGCGCGTTGTGGGTCCAGAGCGCAGAAAAAGCTCCCATGATTATGTGAATATTTGGAATCGATACAGACGTCCGCGTTGAATTTACTGCCATATTTTGCTGTTATTACCATATTGCAGTAATTACGTTGCGAAAGGGTGTCGAACATTTGCATACAGGGACAGAAAAATAAAATTTCGTGTGCCCAGCGTATACCTTGAATTAATGGCATTAGTGAAACCTATTCCATGCAGGCTTCTTGAAGCACAACTTTAATTCTATTCAGTGGCTTCCTCGTAGCATTAAGAATGTCCGCTATGGGATCTATATGCCTTTATTCAATACTTCTGGTTGAGAGCAACGTGCTTATAGTATATACTTGATCCGTAGCCATTTCGGTGCAGCTGTGGTAGTACCAACTTTGGCTCCATACGCCATTCAGAAAAGCAGGTGATTTCATAAGCTGCTACTTCCATTAAAGCTACATTTATGCAGCTGACAAAGGGCTTATATGGGCACAGTAATCATCTTTCATGGAGGCGTATGGAGCCTATTATACCCGTTCCTTTGTCGGCGGTACAGATGACATCACCGTGCCACCAACATGGACTCACTAAATGCCGGTCGTAAACTCTTGTGTACCCAAAAATATCTGCAACGGTAGTCGCCATAACGAAACAAACACTATGGCACAAACATAGGATGACTAAGCACACGTCTTGAAAGCATGTGGAACCATTAGTTGAGACCACTCCTGGTAATATTGATGTTAGTGTCATGGGGCGTATGTGGGCTAGGTAACTACCGTTCATGGGGGTATAGCTACCAGCAGTAATAATTCTCCTCTGTTGCACACAAATAGGCTTACGATCGTAAAGCCAAAATGTATACCTGTTTGCGAGTATTCCGCCTCTGTTACGGAACACATAATACCTCTCTGCGCTCTGGTCATGCGGGTAAGTGAGGAAACTAGTAGGGTCTTCTTGCGTGCCCACCATAATACCACAACTGTGACAGTCACATGGGATTACTGAACACCTGTCACTTTGGCTTGATTGTCATACTATACAGCACAATCTTTCCCGCGCCTCTTGATTACCACCTTGCCCGGCTGTCGTCCGCTAACTGCAAAACACGGCATCGCTGTGCCCTACTCATGAGTGCTCTAATTAATGACCATAAGGTAACATCTACGTGCGCGGGTACCTGATCAACTTTTATGATGCTGTGCCTTCTCTACCGCGTCGCTTGCTCATCTAGTCGCAAGCAAATAAAAAGCTGTTAGCTGTCCGTCGCTTAGCAGTGCCACCCATGTTTACACGTAAGTGATGCTGCTTCCGTGTGGGTGCACAAAGCCACAGGCGCAACGTCCGAAGATATTACCTCGACATTGACATATTCTAGCGAAGAAACCTATGCTTCGCTCAGCAACAGGTTCTGTCCTTTTGCGCTTAATTCAATTTGCATTAGGCAGCAATAGAAATCCAAGTGATTTATTCTAGGAAACAACGGGTCAAGAGTAGCACAGCTCACTTCAGACGGTTGTGCGAAACAGACGATTGCTTCGAGAATCAGGTAACTAATGATGTAACCACCGAGAGGTTTCTCCGGAAGGGTGAAAATGTAAATAGGGACAACATTGTACCATTTTCTCGAAATAAGTAAGTAGTTTATTCTCGTCATTGCAAGGCACACCATCAAGGGCGTGCTCATGGTAATACAGACATATATGATCGGCAATTGCACAAATTAGTACATTTTGTCAACTGGCATAGGAATGTATGTGTTTGTTGACATGTAAAAGTATGTTTAAGTGTGTAGTTGGAAGTAGCCATGTTGTGTGAATAGGTAAATGTGAGTCTGTGTGTGTTTGATTCGTTGGAATTGACAGTAAAAGGAAAAATCAATGGAACGCTTCGAATCCGATGACGTTCGTGAATTTTGAATGATCCTCCGGAAAAGGGAAGAGACAGTGACTTGAGTAAGTGGCGAGTCATCCGCCACGTCACAGCGTTTTTACATCGATATCTGTGGTTTTTGATAGGGTGAACGCTTGTCAGGCGAAATCCCACCACCTCCTGGAACACTGTCGCCGAACCAGTTACTGGAACGAGATTTACTCGAACCACCCGGCTGGCACCACGGGGAGGTTGTTCGGCTAGCCATCCATCGTCAGCGGGATGGAAAGTTTCCGACAGACGAGTATGTCGGTAAGTTTTAACTCACTTCCACTCGTCTGCAACGGTTGGTGCACGCGACAAATTTTTCTCATCAGAAAGATCCTGCCGCGACGCCAAAATGTGATGAAATTCCTTGACCGTCCTACGGATGTGGAGTAGAGAAGCAAACGCGGATAGCAAAGCAATGGAGCTGAACGCGTCACCGAGCTGCTTACGACGGACGAAAAGCACGAATACACGCAGTCACCGGACACTCACCAGAGTCGTAGTACCGAATGCGCGACACAAAGAACCATCAAAATCCGCACAAGAACGTTTATTCCAGAACTGCCAAAACGATTAGGTCTCACAGATGGGCGCATACAAACGACCAACGCGCAGTACAACGTAGACAAACGAGAGGTAAAAAAGCAACTGTTAAATAAACGTTCGGTTTACAGAAGCTAACAAAAAATAGATAAGCAGTAATCTCAGCGATGCAGGTAAACAAACCATTGCTGTTTCTATTGTCTTACACGGACCGTGTGATTACTGTAACAAAAAATTGTGTTGTTTCGGGACGTTCCGTGGTACAAATGGTACATAGCAACGTGGTTACCTAGCGACGTTGCCAAGGAGGATGAATGTGCAATAGGTGGAAATAGCTGAGTGGTGTGTGGAGAAATGGATTGTGTGTTAATTATGATGCCATCGGAAGTGTTACCGGTAAGGGTACATATGTGTGATAGTTGTTATAATATTTCGGTGGCCATAGTGGTTTTTCTGCTATCGCTATGGCTGTGGATGATGGTGAGCTGTTCAGATCTTTGGTTATTAGGAAGCATGGAAATGTTGAAGACATGGATGAGGTAATCGGACGTGTTCAGATTAAATCGTTGACATGTTTTTCCAGCGTGGAAGGCGCAAACACTTGCTGGATGGGGACGCCAACGGCTACATGCTGTACGGTTGCGTACATTTTTGACGTTCAGGATTGCGTGGCAAACAGTAAGTTAATATTAATGTAACACGGCGGCTAACGCATGTAAATGCGAATGAATCTGCAAACCGTTGATCACTGCGATATATTTCTGCCAGAGACAACACAGTGCTACGCGGTAACTATTCGTTTTGGCGTGCCATACTGATGGAGATTTTTAGTTGCAATAACGTGGAAAACAGTGGTTGAATAAAGACTTGAAACGAAATTTGACTATTGTCAAATTTACTGTGATCCAAGATATGTTGGATCGATTAAAGCGGTTCTGGTCAAAGCGTCTTCTGCGCCTACTGGTAATTTTTCCAGTTTTTCCCAGTTTTAACCCCGTTTTTGCCTTTTTTGATGTCGTTTAACTATTGCATACGTGTTATCATCACTCTGTGTTGCGCTATGTCAGCCTCGCAATGCACCGAGGCTGTTGTTCCTGATGGCTCGGATTCTGAGGTTCTCGCACTTTGTGGCGGCCGAAGCTGCAATATACCAGTAACTGACGAATCTGGCGGCATGCAATGCAATATCTGCAACCGATGGTACCATCAGTTTTGTACGGAGCTGAATACCGAGCAGTACGCAGCGCTGGCCTCTAGCGGGAAGTTGCTTTTCAGTTGTGTCAATTGCTGCAGCCGCCGGCAAGGCCGCACAGTATTTCGTAGGAGAGACGAATCTCTTGATACCCGGCTGCGAAATGTAGAGCGTTCGTTCTGTTATCAAGAAGAAAAAGCAGACAACATCCGCTATTAAGCCTTCCGGTGAAGTCGATGGCCCTAACAAAAGTAAGACATGGACAATGGAGCTAAAAACATACGCTGCTGTTGCTACATCATCGGAGGGGCTAAAGACAGTTCTATCACCAGTGGTGAAGGCACCTGCTCAGAGAACTGAGAACTGGTGCGAAGCACCGAGTAGAGGTTGCTCTGCGTAGCTGCATCATTCGTCGTTTTTGGACATGAACTCTTTATTAATCGTTTCGCTCTCTGTACTTTGCCTCTGCAAATTGTAGGTCTAGTAGCATCTTGAATTGAGACACTGTGTTGCCTTCTACTATATGCTGAGGCAGGTCGTTCAAGACATTCACCACTCTGCGTTCAATACGGAGTTGATGGGCGACCCGCTTCAAATCCGGACGATAAGTTTATACCGGTGTCCTCGCGTGCAGCTTGGTGTGCGCAGATGAAGTGGTTGTCTCCACATCGGGTTGTACCCAGGTGTAATATCCGGTGCGTCGTGATGAGGTCTACTCTCAGCCGACGATAGGATAGGGTGTATAACCCTAGTTTCTTACATCGGTCTTGCTATGGCATACCTCGTAAGTTGGGAATCAGCCTGGTGGCTACATGCTGCACCCACTCAAGCTTTTCTACTTCGCCCCGGGTGATGGGACAGTATGCGGGAGTGCCGTACTCCAGCATTGGTCGTATTATCGAGACGAAGAGGCGAGTAGCAATCTCTTCGGACCAAGTGCTAAAGCTGCGCCTGAGAGCCCATAGCATCCGAAGGCTGCTTCGGTACAGCCTATTCGTGTTGTCAACGGACTTTAGGTCACAGCGTGAGAGTACACCGAGGTGGCGCACGAAAGGAGCGGGATGCAACGGTTGACCAGCCACTGTGTACGTTCGGCGGTGATCATACTTACCCAAACTCATGAATTGCGACTTGGCAGGGTTGATCGGAAGGTTAACCTCTGCAGACCATGTCGAAAGGCGGTCGAGATCCTGCTGATGTAAATCGCAATCACTGAGTGTGCGGATTACTCTGCACACTTTCAAGTCATCTGCGGACAAAGCACTATGTGATCGTAATAGCTGAGGCACATCGTTTATATGGATTAGATACAAGATCGGTTCCGGGTACAGTGCCTTGGGGCACGCCGCTGCTCGATGGATACCAGTCAGTTAGATGGTTGTCCACCTGGACTCTCCACTTCCGATCAATAAGGAAATTGCTGATCCATTTGTGCAGCGAACCACCAACACCGTACATCCTCAGTCTGTCAAGGAGCACTGCATGGTTAACCTTGTCATAAGCCTTTCTGAAGTCAACGTAAATGACGTCAACGGATTGGCCGTTGTTCAGCGCTTGTAACCATTTTGTGCCTCGTCAACGGTACGTTGGTGACGCACGGACGACCTTTCAGGAAACCATGCCAAACCAACTTACTTCATAGGGAGCAATTTCCATTCCCGGAAAACGTGTCTCTATGCCGCCAATAACGGACACATGCGTTAGTTAATTTTAGGAGGGCGCTGAGCAACACTGAGGCGGATGCATTCTTTCCGTTATATAAAGCAGCGGCTTAGCCACATATGCAGTGTCGCGGTCAGGCCTCGTCACCATACGTCCGCAGTGACATCATGTGTATAGAACAGATTCCGAAACTTGCCACCACGATGATGGAACGCCAACGATGGAAGTTGTACGAATATCGTCTAAGGATGAGAACATCAGGAACCGTAAATGCAAAACTGCAATCGGTTTCCATAACCTTCCTATCTATGGCAGCGGCGCCAAATCACTGTCACATGTAGGTTAACGGAGCACAAGTCGTTAGTAAATGCTACGCGAACCAATAAGGCGGATTTCATACACATTATATACCTCACACGGGTCTCCTGGTATCCGTGTTGTCACCTTCCTCTTATAAACCATTTCATTGTATCCATATGCCTGTATTCCCGATCTAGCACACCATCTCATCAAATTCATCACGTGCGCACCGTTGCTAGTCATCGACATCAATCTGCCAATACACTTAATGCGTCTTTGCATTGCAGGTACCTGTTGAGGCGATTCCACAATCATGGTACCCCACGTGTTTCACGGATCCACAAACCATTTCTCAGTGCTCTCGATTCGTGGGTAACGAGCCATGAAGCAGCTCACCCATGAGGTCGGGAATATTTGTGAATGGTTTAAACATCCGATGTCTGCAGTGTCGCCGATACCCTTCGTGCCACAGTGCATACATCGAAGTCAACGAAACTCCTTGCAATACCACAGGTTAGTAACCTTTCGTGAACATGCCATTTCCACCTGTGGCGTGCTTAGATTATCTCACCAACCTTTACCGTTTATCACCGCCACACTATGAGGCGCTTAAATTTATTTCCACCAACTAATTTACGCGTACTCATCTATCTGCATAGTATTTGCCATGCCGTTCATGAATGATGCCTCCGGTCGGCACCAGCAATTATAATCACAAGGACGGTGTAATGCAGTCAAATGGACTGCTGACTTTTTAACCGATGGGTAGATTGCTTGTTTTTTGGAAGCAATCATGATGCATGGTAATAGAGATCATAGTACACGTCGTTGTTCAGTACTATGTTAAGAGGCGCCCGGTGTTCTCCCAGTTGCCTTGACGCACCCTTAAGTTCCATAACTGACAACCAGCGCGATAGCCCACGGTTGACGTCGACTGATGCATGGCATACATCTCCTACCTGTGCTTGCAAATCATAGCATTACGGCGTCGCCATGAATCACCGTGGTGATTCTTGCCCAATTGCACACCACAATGCCTGAGCCTCTCCCCACACGTACAGCAGTAGCTATGTGATTATACAGTGGCACATCGTCACAGGTACCGTTGGTGGTAATTCTTTGCATATGTACAGGTATACGTAAATGCATGTAAGAAATAAAGATCTGTACATATTGATATTTAAGCTTATATATGTATATATATATACGTATGTATATACATCTACATTTGCATCAATATGCGTATACACATACATAACATTATCTATCTAATCCGATATATTTACCCTCATCTACATAAGTAACATACCTGTAAACGAGTGCCTCGCCTCCTCGAGAACAGAAGCTTCATTTGCTTATGATCAAGCGGTACACACACACACATATATATATATATATATATAGGTATAGGTATATAGGTATAGGTATATAGGTATAGGTATATATATAGGTATATATAGGTATATATAGGTCTATATATAGGTATATAGGTATATAGGTATAGGTATATAGGTATATATATAGAGAGGTATACATATATATAGGTACATATAGAGGTATATATATATACGTATACCGGTATATATATAGAATTACAATTATAAATATATATATATAAATACATCCATACACAGATACGTTGAACATATATATGTAAACGAGTGCCTCGCCTACTCGAGAACAGAAGCTTCATTTGCTTATTATCAAGCGGTACACACACACATATATATATATATATATAGGTATAGGTATATATATAGGTATATATATAGGTATATAGGTATAGGTATATAGGTATATATATAGAGAGGTATACATATATATAGGTACATGTAGAGGTATATATATATAGGTATATCTGTATATATATAGAATTACAATTATAAATATATATATATAAATATATCCATACACAGATACGTTGAACATTAACGCAGCTGCTTGCAAATTTATTTACGTAAATAGGCATATGTGTGTAAATTACCATATTTGCATTTCAGAATCACGCGTACAATCACCCCAGTTTATACGCGGTTAAGATATTTATCTCGCAATATGAACATGTTCCACATGACCCTTACTTGCGTAACACTTAGCAACATACTCAAACTAACAACAAACCGTTCGCACAGTTACGTATTCCCTTTCACCGATAACAATAATTATATCCTTATCACCTCATGATCATTTACCAGTACCCGTTTACAGACTAGGCATTACGGTAACATAATATAGCCGTTACCCTACATTCCGTATTAAGTTCGGTTATTTCATTCCGTATTTCCTCAACTATGCACATAGAGATGCCCTCGTCATCCCCGTTACTCCTTTCGCAATTCTTACCATTTACCAATTCACATTGACTTACAGGTTGCCTTCAAGACATCCCAAGTAAGTTTCAAACCTATTAATTACGTATTTCCCATCATTAGGAATAAACTACGTACTTGTCTTGCTTCAGATTCTCGCATTTCATATCTTCCGTGAGCATTGTTTGTGCGACTAAAATTCCGTGCAGCTTTCTCAACCTTATATCTACACCATTCTTAAAAGTGATTCCTGTTTATAGTACACGGTTAGTTGAGGTTTCAATAAATGCAACATTTTAACGCGTTACATTATCAGAAATACCGGCATATCTGTTGACCGCATTTTCTGCACATTCCTGTAACGGAGTTCCTGGAATGGGGTACCGGCGGGAGCTGGAAAACAGGCACGGAACGAATCAACGGCGGTAGAAAGCAGCACGGTCAATCACAGCGGACACACGACGCGAGAAGCCCACACAGCAACCGGGCACTCACAGAATCGCAATACGCAAGCGTGACAAAGGCATAACGAGCAGACACGGAGGAAGCACGTTTATCCACAACAGGAGAAACAGAGGAGTGTACAGGAAATTGATAAGACAATCAAAACAAAATAAAGGAACGTCAGAGTTTTTGGGTCGGTAAAGTGCCTTCGCACGTTTTCATATATCTGCGGTTTCTCGAGAATCTGCAAATGAAAGAGAAAGGAAAGAGATCATTTAAGTAGTCTTTAAAACGACCCATGGCGGTTTCGATTTCATTACATTCCCATCTGTCGATTTTCCGCCTCCATCTCGACCTTCCTTATTTCACTAACTTTACCTCAGTAAAATGTATACACATCAAATTCTGTGTAGTACTACTAAACGATTATATATTAAATTTAGCTACCTATCCAATAGCATTATTGAGGGCAAAGCATTCACGCCGCAAAATGGGTGTACCAATTGTCACCACAGAAATTCAAATTGAACCGCGTTAGTGCCATCAGAGGTTCGCTTGCCTTACATTGTCATTCTGTCAAACTCCCGGCTGACGCGCAATCCAAATTCTTCGATCGATTAAAGAACTGCAGAAGTCTTAGTTTGGATTAGACACGGAAAAGAAATAAAATAAACAATAGTATCAAGGTAGGCAAGGAATGGCTACAAAATGATCAACGGTAAAATTAACTAAAGCTTCAGTATAAGACAGTGAATTATCCAAACATATAGACATCATTTTGCAAGGCATATATAAAATTTGGCAAGCCTTCTTGTATTTTCCCTAGCAGTTGTTTTGAGACATCTGAAAATGCGGACATTTGCCGGAAGCCTTACACTGTGGGAAAGTACCTCAAAAGTAAACGAATATTCCAATAGCAACAGACGCTGGTGCTGAGTACAATAGGAGCGAACAGTGCTTGGTTTGGTAGATAATAACATTTCGGCGCGACGCAGTTATAATAGAAACAGCGACCTAGCTGACGGCGACATAATTTCTAACTTGTGAAGCGCGGTCTAAAAAGTGTCGTATAGCACGATAATATGTGTCAATAGTTGTATTGGGAGGTTTTAAGGCCACTATACTCAGGATAATTGCGGCAAACAGTAAGGCTTGCGTGAAGCACCAGCCATAACCTCTGTGGTTATTCTGAACGGTGTTAACTTTTACTGCGCTAGGGTAAAGTACGCATACTGGTATAAACGTTGAAGTTAAGGTCTGTGAAAATAGAAACTGGGTGTCCACCCATCACTAAGACTGCGATTTAACAGGCGCATGGTGCGGAAGGGAGCTAGGTAAAAGAGAATATCATAGCAAGGGCCAAGGTGGAGTGTGGAGGCAGGCCAAAAATTCTGGAAGCTAGGTTATTTGGGATGACCGAAGCCACCCTTTCACATGGTTGACTTTCACGCCTGGTTAAATAATTATGAAATCTTGAGGAACAATTTTATGCTAATGTGCAATAGAGAGCTGGCTTTTCATTCTAGCAATCTGCCAGTGTTTTCATTAGCAGATGGCGAGCGTACAAGTCTGAGAATACTAAGTGATTGTGAAGACCAAGATGAGGTGAATTAGAATGACAAAAACCTAGGGCACGTCGGTTATTTCATCAGAGGAGTAGTTAACCGACTAACTGGAATAGTATGCAATGGATTACAGAGGTGTACCAATTTTTTTAAACCATAGGGCAAAATAACAAATTAGGTTATCAGTAACCAGTGCAGGACGGTTAGGGGAGTCAGTGAAACGGAGTGAGCCGAAGCTTTCTAATGCTAGACAACGCGGTATCATAAGTGTGGAAATAAACATTGAACATAGAAAAATATAAAGTACTTAGGACGGATAAGCGGTTTAGCTTAATGTACATGGTGAGGTTTTAGCCTAGCGGCATTTGGAATGCGGTACATGTGAGACTGGACCATCAAATATCTACGGGGCGTCTCTCACAAATATGGTATAGAGTTGCGGCGTCTCCTATTCTACATAATACCTCATCTACAGGTAGATGGTTAAATATCTGGGACTGAAATATGTGCGTATGGTTGCTGCATCTAGTGGCTTCTGGCAGCTTATTCCCTAACGTCGTATACCTTATGAGCAGGAATTTGGCGCACAACATTGCACGCACGCTAGGGGCGCAAAAGCCAAATTATGGATTCCTAGTTGGCTATTGATGGAATTGAAAAACTAGACAGTACCTGGCGCAAAGTACATGCATGCGTTAAACCAAGCAGAAAATAAGATTAATCCTAATTCTTTTTAACCATAGTGGTTTTAGCCTTAGCAGTTTACACCGTTGTTAGGTATTCAAGGATCCAAACCCTAGTTACGGCTCGGTAAAAGGACGTGGTACTTTTGCAAGGTTGATTTGTCGTACATTGTTAAACTTGTGAATACTCATGAGTAATAATCTAAGGCTGGATGTGCCTATGCTTATGCAAACTTAGCGTTGAGTCTTTACGACATACCGTATTGTAAATACATGCTATGCTAAATGTCGCTTTGGCGGTGACATAATGTACATGTTGGGAGAAAGTAACCGAGTTTCGGTAACGAATTCCGGGGTCACGAATCGATGTGTAGCAGGTATTCTGTTTGTCATCTAGCGTCAGTACGTCCATGATAAGGTTGCGTCTGAAGAATAGGGATAAACAGTTCCTAACAGAGAATGTCATTTTCCACTCTCGGCACCACAGCAGATAGGCGAAAAGCTTCAGCTGTATTCAAATAATAATTGGGTGTTGCCCGCCTGAAAACACTACACTACTATGACGCGTTACCATGTTATTACATATCAGCGGAGAGAGATAGCAGGCATCACACCCTAAACATCGTCCATTAGGTCTTTGTGCCAAGCATTGCCCGTCGTGAACCGGTAGCTCAGGGGTAGCAGTCGCAACTAACATCCCAATGGTCTCGGGTTAGATCCATGCGGACTATACCTGGTGAGATGTAATAACAGCGAAACGAATCATGGCATTTTCTGGCGGACAACACCCGAGTTCTATTTGCATCGGCTATGGTCTTCCAGATCGAAAGACCAATGTTCACTTCAATAGGAATCACGGCCAACCTTGAGAATGCGCGTCGCACTCCATCCACATCACGTGTACTTCAAAATGATCTTAACATCCTCCATCTTTAGTGTTTGGGCCCCAGTTGCTTCATTTATGCTATCAACAGCGAGCACAACTTTGATCTCCTCGGCGAAAAAGGGGGCCTGCCGTGTCGAAAAATTCGGAAAATACCATTTATATATAATAGGAATAGCACTGGTCTTAAACACTTCCATGTATGACGCTGCTGTTTA
>CALYDF020001715.1:0-18092 GCA_944474145.2 Dicrocoelium dendriticum
TTTCATGACGCAAACGGCTGTTGCATGACATCACTCACCGGCTTGCGGTCATGCGAACTGTTGGCGCTGTCTCATCAAATGGTGACGGGTGTAACACCTCAATCGAGCCAACAATTGGACACCCTGATGCATCAAACACTGTCAACAAAAAAGGGAAGATATCGGACGGCCTGTCTGTAAGTGTCAGGTGTTTGTCGCAACGATAAACTGGCCAGTTAGTCATTCGATGCCGACTACCACCGGTCACGTTACCGGCAGCAGCAGCTGTGCAATTCAGGGGACGAAACGTAACGACACCTGAATTCATCAACACGATAGTCTTATGCAGCGATGCATATAGTCTCAAGCGTCTGTTCCAATCTCCTCGATCGCGGCACACTATGAAAAGCTCAGTAGATCAGTTGGGTACTTGGATCGGACGGGCATCAGTTTGCCTGTTTTTGTGCATCTGTGCCTGGAACGTGCACTGAATCGCATAGGTGTTACTTGAAAAAAGCGCTTCTGACTCATCGGAATGTCGAACTGACGACAGCTTCGTGGAGAGATACATCCCTGCACCGTGTTGTCTAGGTATTAATAGCAGCAACGAAGAGCACAACTCGGTGTTCACCGGTTAAGAAGATTAATCTTGACAGTTGCGCATGTTAAGTTGCTGCTGTTTGTTTCATTTCGTACTACAGAACATGTTTAGCAACCTTCGTCGTTGATTGACTTGTTGCATCATACCCCTTCCTCAGCCGCGCCCTTTCACTCGCTTTTCACATACTAGTCTCGTCAATCTCATTCAATTCTGTCTTCAATTCATCTTCCAGGCCCCTTTACTGATATTGTCGTGGCCAAACTCGACATCAAAAATGATCAAACATTTGCTATGTGCTTCAAGGTATCATTCACGAGGCCGGATCGGTACTACACCCGCCATTCAAGATGGGAGATTTCTTCGAACTCTTCAGGAACTATCGATGGTAAGTTTAATTGAACTAATATATCCGACCGTTGCATTTGCAGTAGCTCTTCTGCCATTCGAGTACGAACCAGTGGTGGAATCCAATGACGAGATAATTATTCAGTGTATTGTCAAACCGGTTGACAAACAAAGTAACCAATTGGTATGTGGTAGCTACCTAATCCTTGATTTGTGTGCAAGTGGAATGATGCCGATCCGGATGATATTGTGGTTTACAAATTGAAATGCATTCCGTGGATACCCGGCGAAATCGTTATGCATCCGAGGGATGAACTGGTGTTTGAAGGTACCCTGTTTCTTTGCCCACCCTAATATTTTACAGGTCCGTTTGACAAAGTCGTAGCGTCTACAATTCGTTTGACCAACCCATCAAATGATCGAATGTACTTCCATGTTCAAGCCCCGTCTCGTGACATCTGGGTCCTTCCAAACTCCGGTGTTCTTGCTCAAAATGAAACAAAGGAGATTACTAGTAATTGCTGCAACTTATACTTTAAGCTTGCGCCTTCCTTGAAGTCCACTGCAAACCATTCGATATAAAAACGACCGATCCATCACGAGACCGCCTCATTATTAAATCTACACCTCTCTATTTAGGTCAAACCAAACCCGAAGACGCGGTGGTAAGCGATCTGCTTATCGATGTAACTGCCTGAACCTGCCGTTTTGCATTGTCTAGCTAGCCTCAGTTGAAAAAGTGGACTCCATGCTCAAGTGCATATTCAAAGCGCCTGGATTGTCAGCGTCGGCGGTAAGTGGCTCGTCACCTGAATGTTAATTCCTCTCCGCCACTTCCAACCACCTTTCACCTTTCTTGTCAAGCGCCCAGCTTCTGGTTCGCGTTGCGCAAACCTCTGGCTGGAGGCGATACTAGCCGAGTTATTGGTTCGGCGCGAGGATGTCAACACATAGCCATCCCCGCTTTTAAAGATTTTCAGTAAAACATGTTCAAGTTTCTCTTACCGTTTAATAACTCTTTTTCCATTGTGCAGACACCAGCGTTGACATAGAGACACAATGATTTGCTGCCGGTTATTCCCGCGTCGCCGGAATAAACGTTGCACTACCCGACTCGTCCTTCCGCCCCATCCCCTTAGCTAGATATTTCAACCCACTCTTTGGACCCATGTATTGATTAGGTGCAAGTTTAGGTGATTTTCAGGTGACGCTGACATAATCGACATGTCGATCCAACTGCTGATGAAGGTCCTCTTAGTCACCCTAACCAAGTGGGATGTTGTTTTTCCGTAAAAATGCACCACTCTAGCGGACCAAATATGGATATGCATTGCCTGGGAGCAGTCTTCCTATGGTAGTCTCGCTAGTACATACTCAGAGAGACACAAGATTCTCCCTATCATTAATCTGCTACCTTGTGTCTGCGGTACTAACGAACTTGTCACTGCTTTTCAGGTGCAGGGGCCCAATCGAGGTGCAACGTAACCACGGTCGCTGGAGGTGCCACACAAGTCACATGCAACCAGCCCAGATCGCCCAACAAATATGTACCCAACCGCACCCTCTAACTGTGTTTGTGCATGTCACCTTTGCTGACCGCGGGCATCCTCCAATCACAATCACTATTTTATCAACAAAATTTCTTATACACTTTGCAGATAAACTTATGCTTACTGTCTGACTTTTCATTTTGCCTAGCTATTTAAAAAATGCTAAACAACTGCGCTTCTGTTTACTTGGACTCATCAACGATGCTCGCTGGACCATAGTGGCTAATTTTAATGTATGAAATCCGTGATGCGCATGTACAGTGGCTTGGTCGGACTGGGTAGACACGAAATCGCGAGCCCCTTAAGACGGACAATGGATGAAAAGGGAAACTGGTGCAAAGTCCTGAGTACCATTGGCGTTCCTACCGTTAACTTTTTGCCTAACCTGCACATGGATGCAAAAACTAGTTCAAGTTCAATTTGGACAGGAACCGTAGGAAAATCCCCATGTATGTTCCTTCTTCAATGCGTCGTTGAACCAGGATGGAGTTTGCAGGAGCGATTTGATACCGAGAGGAGCCAAATCGATACACACGAATCACATCGAGGTCAACCAATCAATGACCACGCGGCCTGCACTAGCAGTCCCGTTGTACCGGCCACGTGAATAGAAACAAAGGCTAACAGAAAGGAAACAAAAAAATAACAATAATGATAATCGTAGTACAGGAGAGAATGTGTGGAAAATACAGTAATAGTAATAGGTGTGAGAAGTCAAGGAAATGGATGTAGAAGTTAAGAACCAAAAGGAAAGGTCTGAAACTGCAATCCAAGGGCGTCGAGTCGATGTTCAAACTCCTTCACCGTTGGTGCTAATACTACTTCGCTGGGTAATGTGGTTCCATGACCCTGCGTGATAAACGAAAGTCAGTTCTAACGCGATCAGATCTGAGCTTATGCAGCTTCAAAAGGTGACCACGAAGAGATGGTATCTGAGCCGGATGGAACAGTCCAGTTAGATCAGGCCCAATCTTGTTGGTCAATATACGGTACGTAAGAATCAGGTCTCCCCGAAGGCGCCTATAGTGCAGCGAAAATATCTGCAACTTGAGCAGCCTATCAGGATACGAGAGATGCCTCAATCCTTGTACCATTTTTGTACCAACCCTCAGAACTCGTTCGAGTGTCATCTTGTCGCGTACCAAGCATGGAGGACTGACCTGCACGCAGTACTCCAAGTATGGCCTGACAAAGGCTGAGAACAATGTAACAAATATTTCATTTGTAATGATGCCGAACGACCTGCGAATCATCCACAGCATTCGGGAATCCTTGCGGGTAGCATTTATCCAGTTCTCGCTGGATTTGAAGTCAGAGGATAGCGAGATACCTAAGTCGGTTTGTTCAGTCACTTGACGCACTACATTTCCGCCAATACGTTAGGAGTTGTGGAAGTGCTTGATCGTAAGCGCAGGACCGAACAATTTGCAATATTGACTGGCAGCTGCCACAATGCTGACCACTTCCAAAGCTTGTCCAGAGCTGTCTGCAAAGCCATGGGTTCAACAGAATCGTTCACTGTATTCCAAAATTGTAAGTTCTCCGCAAACATAAGGGATGGTACCTTAAGCTTCTCAGGGAGGTCATTGACATACTAACAATCTCCCTGCGATTTGTTTTATAGTCGTGCAGTTGCACACAATTTCCTGGTTTCCGATTCACACCAGTCGTTAAAAGTCACTACCTATACCTCCTCAAGTCGGCGAAATTTCAAAGTGATTTGTGTGGAATTGCTCCGTTCCCACAACTTGGGTCGAAAACTGAAAGCTTAGATGCTACTATGCGCATGCAAACGCAGCTTTTACTAACAGGTTCCAACTATGGATTCATGCTGTTCCAACTACATTGATCAACATCTTTGATCAAATTAATGTTGTGTTCATCCTGTGCGCACAATCCTGAGACTGTAATGTTGCCTCAAAACGGGGAATCGCTGCTGTGCGACGTATGCCTTGACTGGGCATGAAATTCACTTCCAGTTAACAGTAGCAGCCACCATAAATTCACCACTTCCACAACGTATCTGTGAGGAACTCGGCCAAAGGTGTTTTGGAAAGAGAAATCGTTGGAGCCATCCTCTGAATTCATTACTGTCGTGTAGGTCTACAGGCTAGCATAATGTCACACTATTGACGCAGGCAAAATAGTGCCGTCTTTCTGACACAATACTCGTTTCTCGAAGCATTGCAGGTCTACTGAAGTGTGGTTTCATGACTTCAATACTCCTCGTGAGTGAGTGTATATGTGCGCATGTATGATAGTGTATAAATTGCAACATGCATGCCGCTGGAGTTGAACAGCTATTTACTTCTAGATAAATGTCACTGTTCTGTCATCGGGGCCAGATCGGACGCAATTTCTCAGTGGGCGAACCAAACCCAACACATACACACCACCACCGAGTTCATCGTTATTTGTGCTTCTCAACTCTTTTCACTATGTGCAGTATGTCTGCATACAAGGGGATGCGCATCCTGTAACTATTGACATGTACCCGGCATGGGCGCGGGCTTTTGTTAAATCCAACAAATAAATATTTAGTCAGTTGCGTGTCCGATCCGTTAGTGAAAATAAATATTGGTATGAGCAAATCCCGTTAGTCCGGTGTTAATCGCTATACGACCACAAATATCAATTTGTCTAAAAAGCACACTCGGGTTGCTTGACAACTTCACATTTTTACTCCGCCCTTAGGACATGGTTCCGCGTAGTTATGAATACCAACATATCAATCTGGGCACGGTCTTATTAGAGTTATTCTAGTGATATGAGGGCTTTTCAATTGCTGCAAAACCGCAACCCATGTTACCGATGGTAACCAATAGGTTTGCAAGGACAAGCTACTCCCCATTGGATTCGAGTGTCCCGTAGAATCTGCTCATTGACATTCAACACCTATTGGTATCGATGAGAAGTGCAAACCGAAGGAATGGTTACGTAATTTCTTCACCCTCTGGTCCGTTTTTTAAACAGTTTACGCCTAGCTGAATCTAACAAGAGTAAAATTAGACAGCTTTATTCCTCATAGAAATTGGTGTGTGAGGGAGAGACAACCCAGTTAGGTATGGCTTGAACCTGTCCCAAGTTGTCTGAGTATGCTTAACTACCAGAATGGCACAAATGGAGGTAGCGGCCTTTGGACTGATTGTGTGGAATTCAGCACATCATTTACATCAATAGTTCAATAGTGCATAATGGGATAAAAAGCATAACTTTACACGACCCACAGAATGGATACACAAACAAAAATTACAATCAAAATGTTCCAAAACGGAACGTGGAGCATCAGTGGTTAAACTATTGCACTTTATCAAACTGTTGTGTGGCGCTTATCACTAAGATGAAAGTCTGTCCTTCGAATGTCGTCATGTCTGGTGCGTACACCACAAATCTTGGTAATGCATTCCGGTTAGAACAGATTCTGAGTGAGTAAAAATACTTTCTACAATGCAAACGGGAGTGTTGCGTCATTAGTTTCAGGCGGTTGCCTCGGCTTTGTTTGTAAGGGGCTAGGTTCAGCAGTGATGTACATGGATGCTAGCTTTCAGTTAGTATCCGGTATGTGAGAGTAAGATCTCCGCAAAGCCGTCGGTATTCTGAGGAGAACACACCGAGTACACGAAGAAGCAGTTCGTAACTTAGACTTGATAGTCTAACGCGTTGCCTTTGTGGCTGTTCTTTGGGATTGTTCCAATAAACCAAAATCTCGTTTTGACCATGGTCACCAGGCCTGAATTACATATCCAAGGTGAGGACAAATATAGGAGTTAATCAGAAGTGGTACTAGCCTTCGCTCAAAGATGCCGAGAGCTCGCCTCAAAAGGCCTAAGTTCAAGTTCGCCACACTTGCTGCTTTCGAACATTGGAGGGAATTGCCCAGAGTCTCCTGCACGATTATACCTAAGTCATGTTCACTAGTCACGTGTTGCAGGACGCGTTGCCCCAAAAGGTATGTTTTAACGAAGCTGCTGCTCACTGTCAGCAGATGGCACTTTGCAGGGTTCAGTGGGAACTGGTTCGCTTCAGACTATTCGTTAATCCTAGCCAGATCATCCTGAAGATAGACACGGTCGGATGCTGAGCGAATTGCTCTCTGCATTTTAGAATCGTCTGCAAATTTATGCGTCGGGGATGAAATGTCTGTTGGAAGAACATTAATGTTAACTAAAAACAGTGGTGGTCTGATGACGGATCCTTGCGGTACACCACTGGAGACGGCTACTCTTACCTTGTTTGCTCTGTCATGTAACTATTTAACTAGATGAGCAGGGAATCGTCGTTTGTTCTGCACTTCCTTGTGATCATTAGTTTGTCGCTTGGGAGTGTCCGGCTTGTCTTCCGTGACGACAGGCCAAGGCTACAGCAAGATTTTTGCGTGCAACGCCGTTAGTTGCACAGTGTAAACTGACGTGCTAGATAACATTGTGATACACTTCCAGGCTCAGTGGAGTGTATTCTATAAGGTAGGGACATAAGCATTTCTGTTATCAGAAAATACAGAAATTATAGGTCTTACTCTGTATACTGAAATTGTGTTATCTGGAATAACTGAAGTAAGCACGTGTTTCTCCAATATGTTTGCACTTAAATGCAGGAGTAATGAACAATGAACAATGATTTATGCCGGATAAAAAATCAGTTGCTTGAAAAGTCCCGCAGGATGGTGGGGGTAAAACTATAATTGTCAAAAGATATGTGTGACTTACGTTTGAGCGTTTATTCAGCAGATACCCTGCTGAATAATAGTAGTGTACATGGGAATTGAATAAAAACAATTAGGCATTATGGGGACAGTTACAGTAGTTGTACTCCGTGAGAAAACTGTACACGAGAATACTTACTTAAGGACCGCCTCCTCAGGTTTGCAATGATAAAATATTTCATGTTTGGAGTCGAGTGTCCCGTTAAATCTGCTCGTTAACATTCGACATATTTTAGTATCGATGAGAAGTGCAAATTGAAGGAACGGGTACGTAATTTCGCCACCCTCTAGTCCGTTTTTAAACAGTTTACGCCTAGCTGAATCTAACAAGAGTACAATTAGACCCAGTTTTATTCCTCATAGAAATTGGCGTATGAGGGAGAGACAACCCAGTTAGGTATGGCTTGAACCTGTCCCAAGTTGTCTGAGTATGCTTAACTACCTGAATGGCCCAAAGGGAGGTAGTGGCCTTTGGACTGATTGTGTGGAATTCCGCACATCATTTACATCAGTAGTATAGGTGTGATAAACGTGAAAGCCATTTCACCTGTTCTACGCAATGCAGAATGATAAGCTATATGCAAAAGGTAAAATAATAAACGTAACGTAATACGGAATAAAATCTAAGGACCATGTATTATAATGCTTAGTGTCATATTATGCATCGAGTATAACATCGATGTTCGATGAGAAATCTAAACTATTCAGAAAGCATTTCCAACCAAACGTGTTCGTCGTTCATGGAACCCCAGCTCGGCAAACTTGGGGCTCCAACTGAGACCCAATTCGAGGTGTCTCTCCTCATTCCTTTTGACTAATCCGCAGGTTGGCCACTCCCCTTCCATCCAGACAATGGTGGCACAGACAACGCACATCGCGAAAGTTGGAGTACCGGCATGCGCTACACATTTCGAGATATCGTAGCCTGGTGCAGGAAATAACTGCGCAGAGCCGATAATTTCCCCTTCCTGCAGTAAATACACGACGTTGAACAAACGCATCACCGCAGCTGTGTACCCACCGGATTTGCGATGGCATTGTTACTCGAACGTAGGTCGCCTCTTGCCGGAGTCCTGAAATTCGGTCATTGCTGTTAACAGTGGAAAAAGGTATTATACTTAGCACGGTGGATTCTTTGTGTTTTCAGAAAGTATTTACCCCCTGTTAAATTTAAACAGATCCATAGTTACAAAGCTTGTCATATTCGTTTGAAGTTTGGTGTTACCACGGATACAATGTACAAAATCGCCTCTAATTGAGTACCGCTGCAGGACCGAAAACGCTTTCAACCATTATGAAGGAAAGCTTAGGAAAATGGGAAAAGCATCGTGTATGTTGCCAAGTGGGCTTAAGCGCTATCCACTTAACAAGATGTAAATTCTGCAATATGCGATAACTTCTAGGTGAAATGGATAATATCGAAAATATTTCGCAGCGTAAGTAATTTACGAATGCAAGTATAGTGGTGTTGGAGGTAACTAGGTTGCATTCTGACATTGAGGCTGAAGTCCATAATCGCAGTGCTTACCGACACATTCAAGAGCTGAATATTGCACGTCCGTCTAGAGGCTGCTCTATCAATTCGTGTACTGAATGATTGGAACAGCCTACCGGAGATTATTTCTGATGCACCGATAGAGGAAAATTTCAGACGGCTGCTTGACCGCCATCTGATGAGTACCGCAGGGCTCTGCTGCTCCTACTGCAACGACGACGATCCACAGAGGAATACCGCTTCGCAGCCAGTTGCGTCAAAGCTGCACTGAATCGGAATCGACGGAGCTGACAAAGGTCTCCCCACCTGCTCGCTACACACCAATGAACAATGAACCAATTAAGTCCGACTATCTAGGTGAGACCCAACATCGTGGCGGCGTCATCACTTTCCTTAACAAACATTGGTGTAAATCCGCTTCGAAACTAACGGAGACCTCAACAGCCTCAGTATGCTATCACCTATGGGAGTGCAAAACACGTTTTCGGAGCGGTTTCTTAACACCTGTAGTTGGGAACGTGAATGCAGCTTTAGACAGAGCGCCGTTTAAGCTGCAAATGTTTGCAGACCACTTTATCTTGAAGATACAACCCATTCTTGGAATGTTCCATCTGTATTCACCCAAGCGACTTCAATATCAGTGATGGTTGGCGGCATCCGGTTTCGGATTTGCCTGTCACTGTGGCAAGCCACAGGACGCCTGCGCCTACAGAGGGCCCATGGATGGCTTGCGCTGCACCACCCACAGCTCCAACCACACACCCCATATCCAGTGTAAACCCGAAGGAATAAGGCCGGGAGGCGTGTGGATGGGAACCACGTTTCATCAACGGAGCCGGTCCACACTCCTTCACAGGCAAACACAAGAACACTGTATTTGGGGAAATCAAGAGCACACAAGGCGGTGGCTGGACCGTAGTCCGCTCCACACTGACTGCATGGAACCACTCTTTGATCCTAACACGGCCACAAGGACCGTGCACCCCGTCCCCTTCAGCAACGACCAACTGTCTCCTAGAGCCAGTATGGACGAGTTAGTGGGTCACAGACAGGTAGGCACCGTGTCAACATGCACATCAAGCGCATCCACACCGGGGATATCAAACAACAGCCAAACACTTGAGAGAGAGAAAAACTCGATTAACGCATAAGGAAACGGCGATCTAAACCTTATTTAAATAGCATATATAATAAGTTGTTTACAAGCAAATCCTAGCTAAGTGCACGAGGTCAGGAAGTATAGTTCACGGAATGCAACGAACACAAAAATGTTATGGAAATCGAATACAACTGGCTTAGGCGATATGTGCAAGTTAATGGAATAGAGTACAGGGAGATATTTATATGAGAAAGAGAAGCATTAAGGTAAAAACTGCAGACCCACCACCTGAAATAAAGAGGCTTAGCATGCAAGCACGCGGTTAGTAAGTCGAATTCAGCGTGCCTACAAACGCTGCGCCGGTGCTGCCTGCGTTCACTGCGGGACCCGTCGGCGCTTCGGCAGTGGTCCCGAGTGACCTCTCTCATGGCTCACTAGGCCTGCCTGACTAAGGCACTCGCGACCGCATGTTCTACAGCACCATGCGCTCGATGTCGATGGAGTACAATTCATTGGTGCTTGCCGCTTCCGCACTTGCCGCTTCTTCTCTGCATGCATGAGGTCTTTCTCCCGCACTTCAGCAACTGCCTTCGTGATTAGATCGCGCCATGCACGCCGATCAACCGCCTTCGATTCCCATGATCTGCAATCAAGGTTAGAACATGTGAGGTTCACTTTAATCATGTCCTGGTAACGTAACTTTGGTTTCCCCACGGGTCGCTTCCCTATACTCAGCTGACCGTATAAAAGTTGTTTCGGTATCCGCGCCGAATCCATACGGCTCACATGACCGAGCCATCTCAGGTGTCGCAGTAAAAGTATGCCGTCCACTGCGTACATCCCACTTCGGCGCAACACTTCCGTGTCTGCAACTCTGTCGCCCTAGCCGATCCGCAAAATTCGTCGCAGACACTGCTGATGGAACCGCTCGAGATATCGCACATCCCGACGGTACATCGTCCACGTTTCACTGCGGTATAGAAGAACGGACAGTACCATGGATTTGTACACCATCAGCTTCGTGCCAATGCTAAGCTGATGGTTGTTCCACACTCGGTACTCAAGCTTCCCGAATGCCCCTGCTGCCTTCGACACGCGATTACGCAACTCAACGTGTAGCTGCTGATCAGTCGACATCACACTCCCAAGGCAGCAAAAGCGGGAGGTGGTTTCCAATACTTCAGCATCAATGCTGATTTGCGGCAATATTGAAGATTGCACCTCCGGTGAAGGCTGAAAGAGACAGACAGTTTTGCTTGTGTTGATGGTGAGCCCGAATTTGGCCGCTGTCGAAGCCAGTGCACTAGTCATGTGCTGCAACTCATCCGCGCTGTGTGAAAACAACGCACAGTCATCAGCAAACAGCAACATACGGATAGTTGTCTCACAGACTAGAGTTCTCGCACCGAAACGACGGATGTTCAGGAACCCACCATAAATACGGTGCTCCACACGAACACCGTAAACACAAGCGGCATCAAAAGCACAAGATATCATTGCATGAAGATATATATTAAACAGGGCAGGAGCTAAGACACAGCCTTGCTTCACACCAGAGACAACGGCAAAGTCATCCGGGGTCTCTCCACTCAGCTGCACCCTCGTTTGCATACCACTGTGCAGACATTCAATTAAACTGACAAACTTACGCGGACAACCAAACTTACCCAACACCAGCCACAATGCCTCGCGGTTCACTGTATCAAATGCCTTGGTGAAATCAACAAAAAGCGAGTACAATGGTTAGTGTCATTCTCTGCACTTCTCTTGCAACTGACGAGCCGCAAACACCATATCTATAGTGCTGCGACCCGAACAGAATCCACACTGCTCTTCCGCCACGTTAGGATCCACAACCTGACTCACGAGGCGGTTGAGCAGGATTCGAGCAATCATCTTCCCCACACAACTCAGCAAGTTGATGCCACGATAATTCGTGCAACATTGCTTGCTACCTTTGCCCTTGTACAGTGGTAGCACAAGGGCATCCTTCAGCTCAGGAGGCACCTCCTCCTCAATCCACACGCGTTGCACCAAGTGGTGCAGCGCAGTCAACAACGCGGGTCCACCGTGTTTCAATACTTCAGGTGGGATCCCGTCACCTCCGGCACATTTGCCGTTTCGCAGCTGAGCAAGTGCTCTCTGCGTCTCATCCAGTGTCGGGATATCCGCCTTCACATCGTGCTGCTTCAGGCCGTTCAATGTAGGCCAGTCGATCTCTGAACGGTTGTTCAAGAGACATTCAAAGTGTTTCCGCCAGACCTGCATTATGTCTGCAGTCTGGGTGCAGGTAGCGCCTGAACTACCATCCATCAGTGTCCTCAGAGGCTCCAATTTCTCAACATCAGTGATACAACTTACATTAAGACCATCGTTCAAGACAATTTGGTGGAATTCACCATCAGGGGCGAGGGATTTTACCAACAAACACCAGCTGTTCCTACACAAAGCGTGCGCCTTATGGGTATTCTGACCATCGCAAAGTAAAGCTATGCGCTAAACTGTACAGTAAAGCCAACAATGTTTCGCGGCTGTAAAAACCATCCAGAACCGTCAAATTATGTAACTGCACGGAGGATAATCTCGATAATATCTAACCAACGCTCCGTTCAACTGATTTGCCATTTTTCCCAATAGAGACATGTCAGCTCAATGCAAACACCACCCAGAATTTGATTTGCGCTGCTCCAATGAGACAATCTATTTGGGAAATGATAGCATTTCATAACCAAGGCTCAAACAATTGTAGAGGCAAAAACTATTGTTACAGTCATAAGCTAACTGCTTGTGTTACATGTCTGTCCTTGGCTATACGAGTTGAAATCGTAAGGTTAAACACAGTACATTCAGGCCGTTTTAGGCAACCCCAGATTCTAGGCTCATACATTCGTCTACACATGGAATAAACAATAAAGTTCTGATAGACATGGTTGCGGTGAGATCACACCGCCTTGTAGGTACCCCAAAGACGGACAACCAAGAATGTCAAGGTTTTATCCTTTGCCGTATGAACAATGGATGTGAGTGCTCAGGGCATTTAGCGGACAACACCGGTGGGTGCGTGGGGACCTTATCTTCAAGTTTCACATTTTGAGGAATTCCAACCACACGTGCCACCATTCACTAGAGCTTAAGCGCAACAATATTCTGACATGCTGGCAGAGCATTACAGTAATATGGAATGCGGTCGGAATTATTTTCCGGATGCATTTGCCTGTTGCAGAAGTGCCAAGCGATCCTGCAATGTTTATACACCTCTGCTTGCGTCATCATGCCGAGCGGCGCGGGACGAATATCCTGCTCCCAAGGCAGTAGATTCAGAGCCAGCGCATCGGATACGAAGTGTGGATGTACTTCTTGAATTTCACACCCAGACCTAATGAGTCATTCTCTTTACAAGCAAAGCGGAGGCTTGGTATATATTGCCTTCGCTTAGTAGCAACACGCATATCATTTGTTTAATTATTTCCTTATTATTTCTCTTCACGTTTTTAGTTCACATTTTCTTCCTTTTTTGGTAACGACTGGGTCGATCTTCTGAGGTGATGATCTGAATGTTGGAAGCCAAAGGTTTTCCTGCTCAAGGTAGACGTTTAAAAACCAATGGTGCGTTTAAAAATGTTCATAGATTGTACTCTACGTGAAAACGATTGTCCCGATAGATTTATCTTAAGGAACTTTCAAGAAAAACCCAGACCAGTGTCAGTGGTAACAGCACCGAAGAAAGCGTTATTTATTCGCCTACCATTCAAAGCGGACGCGGCTGCCGAGCTTCTAACCAGAGGCCTTTCGGTTGCGGTAAATTCGATCTTTCCAGCAGCCACGTTGAAGTGCATGTTTTCAACGGAACCACTCATTCGTTCACAAAACAAAGACAATATGGCCATGCGATCCACCTCAATGGCACTTTATCAATTCGCGTGCGCCTGTGGCGCAAAGTATATTGGTCGAACGGCGCGGCAGTTATCCAAACGCGTGAACGAACATTGCTCTCTTTGGCTGCGTCAACGAACCGCCGGGACCATTAGTAGAGACATTCTGGCCCACATTGTGGACACCGGCCATGAGGTGGATTGAAAACACGCTTTCCGAATAGCTTAGAACTTTCCGCCGCATCGAACGAAAGCTTATCGCCTACGTACACTTGCGACAGCTGAAGCAATATATACGATTGTTCCAGCCATCCTTATGTTCACAGAAGGAGCTGGTCCAAGCTCTCCAGCCTCCCTGGCCAACGAAGAGGGAATACGTCCAGGCCGACTGCCTTCGGTCAGACGCGGTAGCAAACAACTAGCCCTCTAAGACCTAATTCGTTTTCTCAACTCTGACATAGACCTTCACGTGATCAAGTCGTTTTGAACTAACTGGGTCGATTTTGCTTTCTTGCCTCCACATGATTGTAATGGTCTGATGATGAATCATTGAAAGCAATTGCTCACCAGATGACCTTTCGTTCTAGAGTTTTAAAAATGTGCTAGACCTAAGAAAAAGCAAAGCCAACAGTACACTCTGCACCATTGATTACCAGTTCTGTGGCCTATAGCGCCAGATCTGGTGGATTCCTCCACATTGCTCACTGGAATGTAACCATTGACAAACGTACTGACTGACTTGAGTGGGTTCTGTAAAACAAGGGAAAAAGCCAGAATCAATAGTAAAATCGATACTGGCTGGCTTGCTTTGAAGTCACCCCAATGCACGACCACATGACGCGTTAAAGTACGGTTGGAGTTTCTCTAGTGACTACCCGCATGGAAGCTGGTCCGAAGAAAATGGTTTCACGGAGGACCATATTACTTCACTTAATCTCTCTTCCATCTGTCCTTGAAACTGTTGTGGTTTTTGTTCTCCATTATTTCATTTATGCATTCCTATTGCCTTACCGATATCGCGCATTATTAAATTCCCCGACCAAGTTTTGATAAGTTATTGTATTTTTCTTCCCCTTATGTCTCAATGCCAAAATTTAGTCTGTTATATGTATATTTGGTTATCACCCTGTGTCCAATTTTTTAAAAGACCGAAATTCGCCCATCACGCCTTGATGGGCGTGTTGTCAGGAATAAACATATGTTTATCTAATCCGTTGTTACTCTTCTTCCTACGACTTGCCATTACTCGCAATTTCCAAGATGCCGAAGGCACGTCAGTGTTTCGCGAACATCCCTGGTATCCCACATCATAGGCGCTTTAAAACAAACTCCGGACATTAATACCAGTAAGCTATCAACACTTTTACTTCTATCCCCACTCTACTAGGCGAAGACGGCTACATGCGCTCTTGGGCATCAATTACATTACTGCCTCTTCCAACCGTCAATGCGCCCCATGTCATGCAATGGACCCATGTGTAACAGTAGCCGTGCAAAACCGTGTCCATGCATCCCAAACTAGGTCTTGCAATAAATGCGCCAGACACGATGCCTTATATCGCAACACAAATATCTACAAAATAGTATAACCAAATTCAGATAACACATAGCGGATCATCGACACAGTCACAGCTGCTGGTCCCTCATTACACTGCTTGCGTATCACAAATATCTGCGTCCGTCTGTCTGTTTGGTTGCATCTTGTTCGTCTCCCGTCTAGTCGACGTCATCCACATGAAGTTGTCAGGCCACCGATGCATCATACTGTGGCACCGGACGATCCACCCTCAACACTCGAAAATACATCACTATCGTGCCACATTAAAGTGTACAGTTCCTTCGAACTGCTATGGATAGCATATTAGCCTGTGATTGTTACAAATGGCCGCTTCTGGAATAAATATTCACTGTCTTGCATCGGTACATTATTCTGCCATATGGCCCGAACGGTAGGCTTTCATTCTTTTCTTTATCCCAAGATTACTTTCACATAAAAATTACCTAGTGTTACATCATAGGCAACATGCAGATCTTCAAGTCGGCAATCGGTTGATTGAAAACTCAGCCTTCCATTTCGCAAGGTATGGATTTTCCACTTGACTATGGAGGGCAGATTCTCCTGTCTATGTTACACCGTATCGTGTAATGGAGGATTACGCGTACGTTGTCTCGGACAGCTTTTTGCCTTCTTTGTGGCCGGAAAAACTGGTTTCGCTCCTTGCTGATACAATAAAACCCCCTATATCGCCGCAACTACGCACTTTAGTATTCTGATAGATATTAGGTTTGTTAAAGCACTTGTGAGAGACCTGGCAGACAACAGTTCCGATGCTGTCCGGTCACATTTGATCCAGTCGAATTTGTGTCTGACTACTCATGGAGTGAACGCACATCTGAAGCTTACGTTGCTCTCCTCTTGTGTACATCCCAATGTCAGTCATGCAAGACCCCAAGTTACCTCACTGAATTGCGCCAGGCAACTTCTGCGTTTTAGTAGCTTCAGGCACTGGTGCTCGTTGCAGTCGGCATCACACCCGTTTTTGCTAACACGCCTCGGAAGCTAGACCGCTCATCACAGCATTCAGCAGAACGCCAGCAGCGTTTGGTGCACCGCCGGTTACTTAATCAAGGCTGATTCTAACTGCAAATTTCGTTTCACTCAAGGAGTTTACGAATTCCGTTCGTTGCCCTACACAGCTTGTGATGGTCTCACTAATGACAGAGAGCGATGGCGACCGATTGCTTTCTGTCAATCGCATCCTATGGTAGTCGACAAATTGCTCAGAGATTAACGTCGACCACATCACGTATTTCACGACTGCTACGTGTTCATACATGTAAACGTACTATGTCTCTAACAGCATGCATCGTTTGGCATGTCACTACAGCCCTGTATTCGCTCCGTGACAGACGCGCATGTGATGACCAATCTGGAGTCCGCTACTTTGTCGTCGGCGTGGGGAAGACCCGTTACGCAGCCTCGTCCCACACTTCATACAGCGCACAGTATTTGTGCACAACTATGAGGGAAACACTTGGTGATATATCCACCGAAGCCTCGCTCTGGTTATTTGGCGGAAGTGGTTTACAAGTACCAATGTCTTAGCATAATACTGCGGTTCGTTCCGCCATATGTTAAGCGTTTAGCAACATGACCATGAAACAAGCAAGCTAGTGAGGGAGGTATATGGTTCAACCAAGTGTTTCTTTTCGTATGATGACCTCCCACCTATCTGCAGTGCTCGCTGGAACGCTGTTGATCAGTCATCATCGCTGTAACACAGGTGGACTGTCGCATCCAAATGTGAACATCCTGATTTGGATAGCAACCACAGGTTTATCAAATGCGCCCACTCTGCTAGAGAGGTGAGTTGGTGCCCTCGAAAACCCCTCATGAATAGTACTCTCGTTATGACCACCACTCGTAGCGCAAATACTTTCGGTATGTACTGCGAGCGCGCTGAGAGTAGAGTTGACGAGTACCAACAGTGGTAAAATTACTCAAGGCATGGAGACAAGTGAACTCGTAGCAGCAAAGCATAGGTACATGGAGATGGTAGCTTCACCCGAATTCGCATAGCTGCATCAATAATCCAGTAGGCAATGAAGCATGCATGGATTCAGTTGAGTTTACGCGAGAATATCACTCAGTGAGTGGCGATGGTGCCCTCAGTTCCCGGTGGCAAATATGTCTTCACTATGTGCCTTGTAAAGCTGCTCAGGCAAGTCGGGGTTTTTCGCGTTTGTTGAGCCCAGAGAACGGACTACCGTTTCATATACTGAGGGAAGTAGTATTTTGTGAAAAATAGACACAAACATCACTGTACAATTTTCGGCTAAGCACGAGAATGCGGTGGCGAATAACTGCCAGTTTCCAGACAGTGTTCTTATTCGTTAGCAATTAGACTGCCTGCTGACCCAGTCCCGTTTAGCGCAGTTGTTGTATCGTCGATACGATTGAGCTCAAGGTGTGCGTTGAGCGTATGTTGTAAAACTGCCGGCTATCTCTTCCCAAGATGCCTGGTATGGGTGCGCTGGATAATAGTTGTGGAGGACTACCTACTCATCGGATGCCGCCATCTCGAGAACTGCTTCCGAGGTCTGATGCCGGGTGCTATATTGTCAGGTCGCCGTCAAGCGCACAATTATTATTAATGACGACAATTTTGTTTCCTGGTTTGACTCTACGATCACTTTCTGTTTTGAGTTAGTATTTACAGTTAGATAGCTGTTTCACCGGTATATTTCTTTAATGCACCTCGGAAACTAAACAGCCCATCAAGGCATTAAACCGAACGCCATTGGTACGATAAAAATGCACAATGAACGATGATTTATTACGGCTAAAAGACATTTAATTGACAAGTCCTGTAGGATAACTGGAGTGCAAATTAAAATGTGCACGATCGACGGATAAGTATATCGTCATTTTAAGCGTCTAGTGATTTG
>CALYDF020001716.1:0-21680 GCA_944474145.2 Dicrocoelium dendriticum
GCAGTTCAATATAAGCAAGTGCATGGTAATTGCTTTGATGCACCAAAGCAACTACTACCACATGCTAAGAAATCAGATACTCCGTGACCGGTGCGGGATGGTTCTAGACGCTTTAGGATGCTCCAAGCAATCTGAAAAGGCATCAAAATCTAGTAACTAACACGTAGATTTGTTAAGAGTGGAGTTCAGACATATGAACATCTCATATTTTCCGACGGAAGATTAGTGTGTGTGTTTTACCTCATGTAAAATACACCAATCAAACATGGCATACATTACTAAAACACAACATCCTTGCACTGAAGCAGCCTCAATGTTGAGCTTCCAATAGCGTAAATGACATGCGACTTTCCCATACGAGCGGCAGGTGGAACGTGTAAGACTATTCAGCGGACGACATCGCCAATTATGAGGCGAGCTGCTAATGGTCTTCTTGATTTTACGTGCTACAAATCATGTGTGGTGTTCCTTACTGCAATACAGCATTCACAAATTCGAGAGGCTACTCCTTGCAATTGGCAGAAAGTTATAACCAGCTGAATTGCCACGGAAATGTCTGTTCTAGCCGGTTGTTGCACCCGTAAAATGCACCAACCTAAGCTGTCGTTTCAACACTGACACTGGTCATATTTGATGCACTTAGCCACTTACATCTGGTTACATAACACGAACTCTCCGTTTTGCTCAGATTTATCATATGAATCTATTATTTATAACTGATTGGTCATGTGCAAATACAGTATTACAAAAGAAAATCATTTCATTTGGCAATAAAATTAGTAACCTCACTTCAGTTATTATTTAGGTTAGCCACACTAGACCACCCAAAGGGGTTTGTAATTCGGTGCTTCTTAATCCCCATAAAGTCAAGTTGCATTGGTGAGCAGTTGTTAGTTATTTCCGTTTTCCACCCATGAGGTTATAATATCGTGAATGATTAATAGTACTCATGATCAAGACTTCTTTAAAGGTGACCAGGATGGTGTTCATGCGTGGTCGAGGGGGAATTTATTCCGTTTAAACAAGATTAGGTACAAAAAGATCAAGCGGCGTGGCAAGCCGGTAAGTTTGTACAAACTTAGAGAATATACCTTTCAGAATCACTTCATTAAACGCGACTTTGTGATACTGGTACATGAAGATCTCGGCTGCTCTAGATCTATCGTGAAACTTTTGAGAACCGTTAATCAGCACATTAACCTTTTAGGCAGAACGTTCGGTCTGTTTGACCCCTCAAGCTTCCACAAATGCTTCACGCCTCCGTGCTACCACACGTGCGATTCACCACCCAGACCTTGGAATCATGACAGGAGGAAGATCTTACTGCTTCGAGACTCTTTAACGAGAGGCATTCAGGCTCTTCGGGGGCTTCGTCAAACATACCCAGCAAACTTGATTGAATTCCATCGGCATATACAGTAGTCAGTATCAGGGATTTTTTAGGAACCTCATATTAGTTTGCTAGAGTCCATAGAAGGCAATCCACATTTCCGGCAAGCGCATTAACATAACCAAAAAACCAGCTTGAGAATTCATCAGTTAAGACTGATAATACGGTATGGCCGGCTAGAATGCAACTGAAAGTTCTTCTCCCTCGTTCTATTAGCAGTTCATCTTATAAATCGTGTTAGTCAGGAGGATAAGTTACGCAACCACACGGTGGGTTACCAAAATTCCAACCAGGTTGATTTCTAACGTTTTGATTCGCTCTCCGAGCTGCGTAATTTAATGTCAAACGTTCCACCACTTCCCTCAGTGACATCTTCAGTGTACAGCTCCGTAGGGGAAATCGCACGGGGAAGGTCGTTGGGACGTGGCGTTTGAAAATAGCCTCGTCGATCTGTGTCCCGTGATCTCTGTTTGTTCGATACTTAGCCGTCCAGCTTCACGCTTTCTCAGCTGTAGGTACACGGGATCGAGATCAATGCGGAGGTTCAGGGAATTCTCTGTAGAGAACTATGCCTCGAGGAATTCCCTTCCTTTTCTTGTCCCTCCGTGCGCCAGAATTTCTGTTTTGTCCCAGTTAACACTGTGTCCTTCCTCATCGAGGTGTGCTGAGATCTGTGACGATACATGATGATATCGACAAGCACGCTTGTGCTCTTTTATTTTTGTGGATAGTTTTCTCCCCGTTTGACCTACATAGTCTTTGTCACAATTCTCGCATTTTATCCTGTCTTGTGTGTACTGTGGTGATTTCCCTGAACTTCTTCTGATTTCATCATCACGTTGCTTTTCTCACTTCTTCTACCCCACCACACTTGGTAGACACTGCGTATTTACTCATGTGACACCATTGTATCATCAACATTTTCATTCACTTCCGAAGCAAGGAGTGAGAAGTGCGGACGTCAGTACAGATGCAACCTACTACCACCTAGCGTACTGCAATGCTGCTTTCGTTACCCATAATATAAGTTTTGATTTATATCAAGTTAAAACGTCGTAATCGTGTCAATTATCTCTCAAATGCAAATATTTTCACGGATTTCTAACATAAAATATAACATCATGCCTTGGTGCATTATCATTTGGTCAATTTAGAAACCATTTATTACGTAGTGATTCAAATAAAATCTAATGCTGCCAAATAGTTTAAACCTTGAGTATTTTTCTTGTGAACATTGTCACATTTTTAAACTAATCATCCGGGAAGACCAATTTCTTTTCAGCAGGCAATCACACTTTTACTTTCGAACGCGTATGATGATAACAAAACCGGAAATTAATTAACGTTATGCAATGTGTAATTAACATTTTTACATTGAAAGTTTTTGACGAGGTGATCTTCTTTTATTAATACAGGAAGAAGAGAATTGGCGATGTGTGTGCAATCGTCCAGCCATAATATGACTCATTTTTAGGTGCTAATTGCTTTATTGTTTTCGTCGTTAATTGTTTTCGTTTAATGCAAAAACGCCCAAACCAATGATTTGCAGCACTATGTTGCTTTGCTTATCAGTGTGTTAGCTCGAAGTGTGTTATCTTCAATTTACAATCACATGCTGCCGGCCTTGTCATAACAACTTGTTTGTTTATCTTCCGAGACTCCGTAGTCCAGCTGTTGTTTGATAGGGGTGACATTATAGCATTTTATGCCCCAGTAATTTATAACGTACTTAACCGAATGCTTATTCGTCGAATGCACTTTCCTTATGTTTCATGCGTGTTACTCTGTTCTATCTTTGCGTCTAGCACTACTGAGTTGCTGTGGTTGCGTAATATCATTCCGGCCATAGTATTCTACAAATCCACAGGTCTCATGCCAGTCAACTAGGAGCAGCAGGTAAATTGTGCTTTTAATAGTGACGTAAGCAGAGCGCGTACAGTTGCATTCTAGAATAATAAACTACTGACTTGGTGCAATGTATTATCTTTATTGCACCTGCCTAGAATGGAAGAACCAAGTCTAACCTATCTTTATTGTGCTGACTTAAATCGGTTGCATTTCGCATTGACTTCACGTGTTGCCCATTAAAATGTTGTACTCACCATGCCCAATGCTATTCTTGCTACCTTCTCAAGTGGAGTCTAGTATGGTGATATACTACCGAAATGGTGAGCCAAGGCATCTTCCACTTCGTATTATTATTCGGTCACAATTCACATCACTATGTATGCTCCATGGTATTACTCGGCAGACTATGCTATATACATTCCGCTCCTTGAAATCCATTTGTAGAGTACATGACCCTAGCTTGACCAGCTGCCCAATGCTAACTAGCACTACGCTTAGAGAGCCGGTGCATCGCGGAATAATGGTTCAGTACATACATGAACTCATTCGTATTTGACGTGCGCGCTTTTTCCGATCGAATTGTGTGGTTGATTCGGATCAATGCTAAGGTGGCAAATTAATAATTATGTTTCCAGTTCGATGGATACGCTTGAATCCAAAGGTTACCAGCTCTTGGCCGCTTACGGTACGCAGAAAGTGTAAATTTTGGCATTTGAAACACAATGCTCAACGATTGTCCCTAGTGTGACCATGTTGGACTATGCATTCAAAGAGACATTTCCCAAGAAATTTGTGGCAAGTGAACAATCCCGACAATTAACCGACTAGCGATTATCACGATGTCGACAGTTCATGTTCCGCTCTGCAGGTTAGTGATGAGAGTATAGTTATATTTCCCGTTCTTTAGCAGCCATACTGAATTTACCGGGGATTATGAAAACGCACGTACTAAGCGCGTAGTAGGCGGAAACGCAGAGACGCTGACCGGAAGTGGCATTGCGCATGGACAATCTTTTGGATAGACTAAGTAAAAGGTTACAAACAACAGGAATGGTACATCAGTGTGTTAGTATATTACATTGGAAAGGAATCGGCACACAGCAACAATTGTTTTCTGAGCGCCGAATTACTGCACCCTAGACGTACAATGCATATCGTCATCAAATAGCTTGTGGTCACAGCAGAGTACACATCGGTATGTACAAACGGTTATTTACTTTCATATTTGCACAAACATTGCGAACACCGTTTGGAAAGTCGCATGTTTGACAGTGGGCAGCGGGATTTAGTTGATGTCACCCGTCAATACCAAAGGATACGCACCAATCGTCCTTTGAGTAGGTGCACATACCTTCGGCAGCCGATGACCGAAACGGTCGGAGACTTATAGGGCCAGAAGTGGACACTGCATCACATTCGCATGCTGTGTGATCTCCCCCTTCAGCTACTCAAACCAGACGGTACATGTATAGGGCAACACCTAAGTGCACATTATTTCACTGTACCAGTAGTTTAATTATCATTCTACCTAGCGGTTGATTCAGCATTGCTATATCGGGTTCCTTCAAATATGGATGCCCAAGATTTAAGGCTGTCACGTCTAACTACTGAAGAAAACATCAACGGTTCTTATTGGGTATTTATTGTCATGCCTGCGAAAGTGGTTGTTAGCTTGACCTCCAAACGAAACCCATACACGTTTGTAGTACCATTGATCATGAGGTCTAATATGTCTCTACCCAGTTTGTGACAGTTCACACATAAGTTTGGATAAACGCATGTGCATTTATTGCATTCGAACTGCCACGGAACACTAATGACGCCAATGCATGTATATATATATATATATATATATATATATACCGAATGAATTCGAAGAGGGTATTCCTACCGCCTTTGTATGGTCAACTTAGTGCTGGGCAGCGGCACTAGGACAAGCCGAAAGGAACATTACCAGAACATGAAGAAGCTGGATTTATGACAAATGTTGATTTCAGGTGTTGCGAATATAAGGCAAATGTGATCAATGCGAATTCCGTGGAATGCTAAAAAGGGCGGTTGTTCAGGTGCAGAAGAAGGCACTATTGTATGTGGATTAGAAGCACCATGAGTGCCCTCCCATTCGATTCTCTAATCCAGGCCAATAAGGCGGCGTATGTGGTACACTTGCATGCGTGCTGAGTAATCTTGCATTTCAGAAGTAGGTGTTGTTTGAGCTCCCCAGTGTGACTGCGCCTGATGTGAATGTTGACAAGGTGCCTACCTGTTTATTACTCACTACCTCGTCCATACTGGCTCCAAGAGCCATTTGATCGTTACTGGAGGGGACGGGGTGCACTGTCTTCATGACGGTGCTAGGCTCAAAGAGTGCTTCCATCCTGCGTGAAACGGGCTACGGTCCAGCCACTGCCATGTGTACGTCTGGTATGCATGATTTTTCAATTAGGTCGGAATGCTTCTATTCTGTTCGTTGAAGGATTGTGGGCCGGCTATGTTGATGAAACGTGACTCCCGTCCACATGCGTCCCGGACTTATTCCTTCGGGTTTACACCGGATATGGGGTATGTGGGTGAAACTATGGGTGGTGAAAAGCAAGCAACCCATGGACCTTATGTAGGCGCAGGGGTTTGTGGCTGTCCCAATGGAGGTCACAGTGACAGGCATATCTGGATCCGGATGCCGCCAATTCAATCGGAGCATTTAGGCTGTCCGCTACATACAAAGGTCATTAGCATGGGTGTGTAACCAGCCTGGACCTTTCCGTTGAATTTGGGGATCGAGTGAGAATTGATTGGCCATCAAATACCATCCCGCGTCAAACGAATCGGACTATACCGCCAATAGGATAAACCCGTGGAGCGGAATTCGTTCACAGTGGCTGAAAACCAGACGTAGAACCGAGTGACTTTGACCTCCTAAATTTACATGTTCCGTTTACCAATAAATAGAATTGAGCTATCCTGCATATATACACGCTCTGTCTACAGACTCTGGCATTTTGGTATTCCTTCGGATGGCCGGTAGCCTGATTGAGCAGTCAGACAGTCGCATTTTCACAGGGTAGCAAAGCAAGCAGTACAGCAGGCGCTGTGGCAGAGAGTGGAGGGGAAAATGTAAGCATTACAACAGCTTTATAATATGTTCATGAATAATGTCAACATATATGTCCTTTTGGATGAGGAAAAAGCCATCGCTTTCCTAGTCTGCTTTCCAGTGCATCGAGTTAATTTAGAGGCACGCGTTTGTGTGACATCTTGAACTCTTGATAACGTGGCTGGTGATTCAATCCGAAGCTGCATGACACAATCGTAAACTAAGCGCAGCCCTTTTGTTTAATTGCTCATTGCACATCTAGTTTATATACATGGTTTTAGTACGGGTATGGCGTATTTTTGTCGACTTCTAGCAGCTGGAATTAATCAAGACACAATATTCTGTAGCAGCTTTCATAGGAAACGACTGCATTCCCGTCTAATTGCTTGCCATCTGATCAAGGAGGTGAATGCCAGCTCGAGATTAAATCCCCTGCTGTGGAATAAATTTAATCTGGTGTGGTTTCTAAGGAACAAAATGATAATGTTCAACCAATACGTCTTATACATGTCTCCTCCTTTCACCCATATTTGCGTATTTTATATGGCCGCCATGGACTTATGTGCAGCTGTGAATATGTGCTAATGAATTGAAATGCTGTGCTTTCATCTCGAAATAGGTGCGGTGTTTCATTACAAGCAGTGAATTCGTGAACTGACCTTACGAAGCAACTTGGTCCTTCTTCAGCTAGACAGTTCATGCACAACAAGAAGGTCATGATTTAATAACACCAAATAGATATAAATGTAATTAGCTTAGCATCCACCCCTGTACCGAGACATGAGGGGAGCTGTAGTAGGCATTAAAACATCAGTACTTAGAATATCATTCAGACAAGTTGCAAATAGTACATTTCGATTAATTCTAGTCAAGTTAACTCAAGAAAGTGCTTAATAGGACTATCACATTTGAATATTTAACCGTACCTTATAAATGTAATTCAAAAAATGTGGAATAATATGAAAAAACAATACGATTATGGGTTAATCCGGTTCGCTAGTTGTTGAACAACTAAGTTTTAGAAGTTTTAGGTAAGGACTAAAAGACGTATTTTGACCTCCTGTTCCGGCTTATATAGTTGTACTTCGATCTGGCAACCAGTTCTATACTCATTCCGAAGATTAAGAATACTGAATACTGTATTATAGAGCAAGTAGAAATGAAGTACGTACAACTTTGCTAAATATGGTGAACATGTTATCGTTCTCATGTAACATTTAAAATATCTTACTCACGGTATTGCAAGACTCACGAATAGGAAATGTCATCATACGTTTTCGATCTTTCTCTGAATCGACTAGTGGTAAAATATAAATCTAACAAGCTTTTGAACTGCTGCACAGATGTTGCCTCCACCACATGTTCAGGTAAATTCTTCCAAAAATTTACCAATCTTTCGAAGCACAATGGGTGGGGAACTCGCTACACATCTGGCACGAGAATTTTGTATCTGTGCTTGCGTGTGCTGCATAGTTCCCCTAAGTGCAGCATTGGCCTCAGCATGAGGAAGTCACCGAGATGTAAACTATATTACGTCACAATGAGGTCGACTCGCCCCCGACGGTAGGACAAGGGGTAGAGTCCTAGTTTCTCGCACCGGTCTTCACACCCCAAGGCACGTAAACTCGGGATGAGCCTGGTAGCAACTAGTTGGACCCGTTCGATCTTTTGTGCCTAGCCTAGGGTAATCGGAATGTAGACGGGCGAACCTACTCTAGCATTGGTCTAATGATGGAAGAGCAGTGGCGAGTGACAACCAATTCAGACCATGTGCCGAAGCTAGGTTTGAGGGCTCAAAGCATGCGCAGTCCGTTACGATATAGCCCGTTCGTGTTGTCCACGTAGGTCAAATCGTAGCGCCAGAATACATCTAGGCACTTCACGGAGGGTGTAAGATATGTCGGTTGGCCTTCAAGGGTGTAGATTCGGCTGTCAGTACCCTTCCCCAGAATCATAAATACAGGCTTGGCTGGGTTGACGAGGAGATCAACTGCTGCAGACCATGTGGATAGGTGGTTGAGGTCTTGCTGAAGTAGACCAGTCGTTGGGGGAATCAATTACTCTCCAAATCTTCATTTCTTCCGCAAACAAAGTGCATGGCAACCGGATAATCTGAGGTAAATCGTTTCTGAGGGCCAAGAACAGAGTGGGCCTCAGCACAGTGCCTTGAGGCACGCCATTTGTAGAGGGATACCAGTCGGTTAGATGGTCGTTGACCAGTACCCTCCACTTTCGTCCAACAAGAAAGTCGCGGATCCACCGGTTCAGTGAAACACTGACACCACACATTCTGAGTTTGTGAAGGAGAACCTCATTGCTGACCTTGTTGAACGCTTTATTGTGATCGACGAATATCACTTCGATAAACTTCCACTTGCTTATTACCTTCAACTACTCATTCCTCGTCACAAGCAAGTTTGTAACGCATGAGCGGCCTTGCATAAAACCGTGTTGTGCGAACGTCAGGGCCTCGTTTGACTGTAGCGACTGCAGTAATCTCTTATTCACGATGATCTCAGCAACCTTTGCCAGAATAAGTGTCAGACAAATTGACCTGTAATTGTTTACTTTGCCAGGGTCGCCGCTTTTCGGAATAAGAGACACCACCGAACATTTCTAGTCAATCAGCAACAAACCTCCTGACAGCGACCTGTTGAAAAGGTCAGTCACGACAGGAGAGATGATGGTCGAAAGTGACTTGACAATCAATGGGTGAAGCTCATCAGGTCCGGAATTGACTTGTTTCGACAAGTATTGTTGACACTGGTCTGTTGCAAGAACCAACATGTGTGGAGGCTAGTATAACATAAAAAGTCATCTTCGGCACGCCGTTACCTCGGGCCACGTGTTATTGCGACCCGGAGATCAAACAGAAGTCCTTACCTAATAGACCAGGAAAAGTCATTGATGAGCAGTACTCTCGGTGTAAGAACACAGGCAGTGATACAACGCAGCACCAAATCATGGGTCCAATGGAAGTTCGCAGACGTTTGGCGTAGAACAATAATCATTCGACTATTGTTAATATTTCTTTCATATCATGTGACCAAGATGCATCATAGCAAAGCACGAGACACAGGTGCTTTACTAATGCGGGAGACAACCATCCCTCTCCAGAGATGTGCACTGTTGTGGAATCTATTGCTATCAATCTCCTCTGTGCAAGGTCGCCTCCCCCTTGACTGGTGGTGAACTTTCAGAATTAGAAATTGAAATGGTGACAGACTAGCTCACTGAATAATACCGGGGCCTGTGCATAGGGGCGGAAAGCTTTCGCCTTCAAATGGAGTAACCTGAGTACGGTAGGTAAAATAATGAGGGTGTAATCCAGCGCCAAGTAGTCTATTAAAAGCAATTGCAAAATATGCAGCCGAATGCATCGCTGCTTTTCGGAAAACAGCTTTAAGTGAACTTGATTTTATCGTCCTCTGGTGACAGAATCAAGTTCACAAGCCACGCCGCTGCGCCTAGAGCTGAATTTTGAACTGCGTATGCAAACTGAAGAGGATAATACGACTGCTCTTGTGCCAGCATTTTCTCAAAAATGATATTTCTCGTATATCTTTAATGCTGCTGAATTAAATGCTACTGGCCGATTTAGCTGAGAGTATTCTCGTGAGCTGATGGCACTTATTAGTTCATTCACTTTCCACAAAAGCCAACGGATATCTGAGGTAATTTAACTATGCTCATGCATCACAGTTATTCTGCTGAAAAACAATCTTCCTTTCAGCGCGGTGCTTTCTTGCATAATTATTTCGATTCTTGTAAATTAGTTTCAAATATTTGTAACGTCGCCCTTATCAAAACTAGCAGCCTATGAGTGCCAAAACATTGAGCGGTTTCAGAATATTGCACGGGCGGGTCAACATAATAACAACAGCAGGCGGATAAAAAGAAGTGCAAATACGATATTTCGTAAGAAGCCAAGTGTGTGTGAAAGATTCCCCAGAAAGGGGTCGTAGAGTAGGGCCAAAATTAAATGACCCCGCACAATCGTGCGGTAGCAATGTTGAGACGTTTGCGTAACCGCTCCCATTGTTTTCTCAGAAATCTCTGTGTGTGAACAATTTAGTGATATATTAAAACAACAATTGTGTTCTCCTAATGAAAATATCGACTAATCACAATGAATAAGGTTTCGTCTAAGCGGCGTTTTATTTCATTTTCACTGTCAAATAAATGAGGCCAGATATTTAACAGAAAAATTTTACGACTCCTTTTGACATCGTGATCAGAGGAACCTATTGGACATCGCCTAACTTGCATGTAAAATGAATAAACCATTTTCATAAATTTGTTTCCATGAGTGTTCCAGTGCGATTTACTCACGGTACATTCACACGTACTGTCACCGAACAACCACAATAGCCCCGATCATTTGTTGAGAATTGCTTTCACTGTCAACGCGACGGCGTGGGCAGCTGCACATGTAGATGAAAATCATGGACGCTACGGATAAATCATTTACATCCACAATGCGAACGCGTTCCCAACACTATCAGATAACCGGCGTCGTGGTTATATTGCCTTGTTAACATTGCTGGTAAATGTTTAGCAAGATGAATAAAAGAGACCCAGATATTCTGTGTTTCCCTAAAGAGGAATTTTGTGATGTGGATGAATGTCTCTCAAACAAATCTGCCAAAACGTAGGCAGAAGAGAGATTAGCAGATGGGGTTACACGGACACCTCGCATGTTTTAGAGACTTAAACTAACCCACACAGAAAATTCGCGGGAATGCAGCTCACTAACAGATGACTATCTGATTTATATGCATCAATCATAAAATGACTGAGTTCAGAATAAACAACACTGGTAGTTTATGGAGAGTATATGACACCGAAATGACAGCTGATATTAATATTCTGTAGACCGTGATTTAAAATGTCTGGCTGAAATTGAACTTAATGATTTCCGTCTAAAATTTCAGCCGACAGTCTGGTCGCAGTCTAGGACTTGCATAGGTGAAATGTAATTGTGGTTGCGAGTCAGTTTGGAATATTGACACGAACGGCCTCTTCACAAGCGGCGGTGCTGTTAGGTACCATCCAATTGAACGTTAGAAGAGTAGTGTGGTCAGATATTGACGTACGTTTAAACCCGATCATTGAGAAACGTCGTCGAACCAATCACGTGCTTAGTAACATAACACTTGTGATCCCTTCCTCAGTGCTAGTTGCGAAAACGTTTGGCGAATTACGACGCCGTCGTTATTAGGAGTTCTGTACCCCAATTCACCATAAACCTCGTGCATTTTGCGCAATTGGATTTCGATACATTTTGCCCCACCAGACACTCAGCTAGACCCATAGTACAAGTACCGTATCCACTGAGATGAATGTTATTGTGAGAGTCTCTCAGCCAAGTATTTTAAAGCTATTTACGCATCTAGCTTATACGTGTAGTCGATCTTAATAGCCAGATAGATTTGGGTCGTGAAGGTTTTCTGATTTGAGATATAAGTGCGTGTGTTAGACTACGATTAAGCGTAGGTTCACGGAAAATATAGAATTACAGTTGGAGTTCTGCAAGCCATTTGTAAACATATGATTTTGGGGCACATTTCATTCAATACAATATATGAATGTTGAATAAATGTCTTTGAAATGCAGTAGCTAATGCTAAAACGGCCAATAAGTTAAAAAGCATAAACACAAAATGCATGGCATTGAAAATGGTTCACTCTAGAAATGCGCCATAAATCACAAGTAGATTTGATAATCACTCTGATTTGTCTCTATAATTGAAAACAGTACTGTGAGGAATTGCTAGGGTGTACATGGTATATCATGTTGTTAAGTTTACTGATTGCCAGCTATATGGGTAGGTCGCTTCCCGCCACACAGCGTTCGAAACTTAGCGAACAATTGGTAATGTTGTTGAAAACTGCCGAGGGTTGAAGCAAAGAAACTTAATTTTCTATATGTGAGTTACATTGCGCAAATGGCCAAATAGAACTCGATAGCTTACTTAATTCTTTTTCTTTCATATAGGAGTTACGTTGATATTATTTAAATAATAGCTTTTTTGTTCTGCACTGAAAAACTTAGTGCCGTTAGTTACCGAGTCTTATGATATTTAAATTCGTAACTCTCGGTAGATTGTTCGTAAACCAGATCAATTAGACTGTTCTAGCGCACACTCGGAAAATGTCCAGGCTGCTAGTTAATCAAATTATGACTCCTCAGTAGCCCATCTGTAAGATTCTGCTGAATGCGAACACATGAGCTTAATATTACCATCAAGCAACAGAGATGGGCCCAATGCTATACCGCAGTTGCCAATCATGATTGAGGCTAGCGGCTGCTGTCACCAACCATAACTCATTTGCTAAAGTCGCTGACGCGTGAGAGTACGTGCCTGTGACATGATCGCCCCAAATATTGTAATCTTAACCAACGAAATTAAAATATGCTACGGGATTGAGGTGAATGTCGACCAGCATTTGCCTTGTTGTGACCTAGCTACGGCACATCTGCATTCATACTTTGATTTATGACAATTCAACGTCAGCAAACGCAAGTATATCCATACGACACCAGAGCACTTACTGTTACAGACTATGAGCCCAAATACTACGTGACCTGGGAGTGATGGTTCTGAATGACTTGGGTTGCTCCAAACATTCTGAAAATGCTAACTAAGACGTCGCTATGTTAAGACGGGCGTTCGGACACACAGACACCTCTAGTTTCCGACAGTTTCTCAGCGCTTTTGTTTGCCTTCCTGTAGAATACACAAATCAACCCTAACATCCATTGCTAAAACACGACTTGGCCACACCAGATCAGCCTCAATCTCAGGCTTCGAAAGCGATTGGGTTCTCTGACTCGTAGTCACCTCAAGAGAATAATGTCTACCCAGCGAACTCCAGAATAAGATTACTTTGGCTTCTATGCTTGGAGCTAGCATAGAGGAGGAGCTGTTGGCGGTAGCTCAGAGTTTCCTAGAGCGTGCGAATTAGCGAAGGATCCAGCCTTTGGAGCTGGGACGGAAAGTAGACCAGCTGACAGCGATAACGGCAAAGCTGGCTTACGTATATGCAATCTGGGATGTTACACAACCCACCAAATAGGAAAACCTGGATTCTTGTGGCCGTTACCTCTACAAAGCTGTAGGTCATAGTTACCATATCCTACGAACCGAATGATTAATCGTTGTTTCACCTTATCCGAGCAGAGTAGGTGAGAATGTTGGTCCCTGACCTAACTATTGGAGGAGTGTCAGTCTGTGTCATGGTGGGCACGGGAGCAGGTGTACACATTACGCTAATTTTCGACGGGGTTCCGTTAATAGTCATCTTATGTCAGGCAGACGGTAGGAGGAAATCGCTTGTAGGTGAGGGAGGGCCGGCGATTGAAATTTATTATAGATGCAAAATGTATCACTATTCGATGTTCGTCGTGGAGGGGGACACGTATCAACAGTTCGTAATTATCTTCTCATGCGATTTGGCGCCAAATTATATTTGGTAAGTGGCATAGAAATGTGGGCAACGAAGTAGTCGCGATAAGCGCGGTATAACCTAACGGAATTGGTGTCTTGATTGCTGTGCCTGATTACCCAAGCTGCACAAGACGGGATGAGCTGCGGAGGTATGTGCGCTTGTTCAGGGATGTGAAAGATGATTGCGGAATGTGCAACTGGGTAGAAAACTGGATACAACTAAACTCGGGGTCACTGAAAGTCAATCTACGAAAAAATACGACAAACACTCTGTCCGAGGTGCAGGGTTGGATATTAAAGAGGTCATCAGAAGCACGTACACCCTGTATTCATTGCCCGTCCTATTGATGAAAAATACGGATGAAGCCTAGAGATTCAATACGCATTTCTGAGGGCTAAACAAGGCGACGTTGAAGGACAAATTTTAGAAACCGCAGTTAGATGACATGTTTTCCAAACTTCACAAAGCAAAGCAGGCTTCAATGATAGGTCTACGCTCGGGATGTTGGCAGATTCCTATCGCTAAAGAAGAATATCATAAAACAATCTGCAGTGTGAACGGTTAGCATTATGAATATTTGAGGATATCCATTGGATGGTGTAATTCTCCTGCTACATACAAATACGTACTACTGATAAATCTGGAACATATATAAGGTGTGTTGGTCTATGAAGCTGACCTCATTATTTTCTATAAGACAGAAAAGAAAATGATGCCAGACCCGCTGCCGTACTGTAACAAGTAGAGAAAGCCGGTTAAAATCGAAGTCGTAAAAGGTCGCAAAGAGTCCAGAAGTATAATGTGCGTTTGGGTCACATTGTGGGGTATGCTTAAGCTTAACCACTCCTAGAGAAAGGTGAGACAAACAGGGATTCCCTAGTTCAAATATCCAGAAGGTAGCTTCGTTCGCTCCTGCTTCAAAATTCGTGTCTTATGTTTAAAATAACATCAGTTCGTTACTAAATTACTTCAAAAAAACGAACAGATCTTTTGGGCATCCGAAAAGGAGCACACTTTCATCCACCTGAATTTGTGCATAACAAAGGATCCAGCATATTTAGATTTACCAAGTCCGAGTGAAATGTGGACTGTGATGTTCCACTCAAGCGACTTTGTGATGGGTGCGATGCTGTCCTAAGCAGCCAGTATGTTAGAATAGGCCAGTAGAGTGCTAATAAGAGCAGAACTAAAGAATTCTTCGGACGCAAAGTAAGGTGTTACTAATATGTGGGTCTTAGAATATTGCAGAACATACCTAATAACGAATGATTTCGTTGTCTCACTGACCACAAGCTGTTATCACTGCTAGTGACGACGAAGGACCTGAGGGGGCGTATTTCGCGGTGGGCCTGATGGTTCCAATAATTCAAAATTACCATGGGGCACACAAATAAAAAACCCACTACCTGGTATCATTCCGCATGTTGTCGCACCCTCCGTTGGACGAACTAATGCCAGACAATGCCATTCCGGTGTATGGTGTCACAGTAGCTAATAGGTAACTACTTGAAATGCGAAGTCGAATTTGTTCAATTGGTTTCATTGGAACAGTGAGGTAGTGATTAGCCTTTGAGTACGTAACTACAACTCGCTGTTCAATTAAGCAGAGTATACTGTAGAAAACATGCGAGGGGATGGATTACAGCGTGTTGGGTTTGCATGCATCCGGAACAACCATAAAAGTAGACGTTCAATTTTCGGATGTGCCAAAAGCTAGGTAGAGGCCATATGATTTTTGCTAAACGTAAGCACACAAGGTGTTGTTGTTTTATTAACAGACAATTTTCAGCAAATGTCAGACTGTGTAGGTGGATTTTCAAACAGATTTGGACGAATTGGGACTTACCGTACGATTTTCTACATACTTGAAGCTATAGCAGCCAAAATTCACTTTTGGTCACAATTCAAACAATCGACTTTATCGTCGATATTCGTCCAAACTGGTGTTGTGCTCAATCACATGTCATATCTGGAAAAAGGCTAAACACTTGAGTTTACACTTCTTCGGTGTTGCTATATTTAATGATGTGTAGGTACTTATGCGATATTGATTTTGTTTTTGAGTACTTATCCAAGGCATCTGCTTTTATTTTTGTTTGAATTTAAGGAAAATCCGGATCGGGTTAGATTCGTTGGAAAATCCGCAAGAGAGAAAATCCAGAATGGTCAAATTAATTAACTGGTAGAAGGATTCCGTGTGGCTCTCTTCCACCCCTGTTCTCCACAGCCGATGGTCTCGTCTTGCTTTGGACTTAACAGTTTGAGATAGCCTTGCTGGGAGTGAAGCTAGGCCCATATAACTTGGCGGCTATCGCCTTGATCGCGAGGTAATTGAGCTTCGCCAGCCATATTTATCACAGCGGTTAGAAGTTGCTTCTCGGGTTTTGGAGCACTCGCCGTGTGTCTCGGTATTTTACAATGCACATAAACGAGTACATCAGTGGTAAAGAGTATACCAAGCTGTATCGATAGTATTTGGCTTAGCTGCAACACTTCGTGGTATAACAAGTAACTAACTTTTCTGTTGCAAACAGCAAAGTCAGAAGACGTAAAACGAGGAATGAATCATGTATTTCCTGCCTACCTGTAAATCATAAAAGTATACCGATTTTTCGTTATATGGTAGCACATTCCGATGAGGCCGAAAAATACATAGGTTGTGTTTTACGGACAGCTGTATCTCCGCTCATAGCACGTGTGGTTGTCGGGTGAAAATGGCCTCCAGTATCCTGCGAATATGCGACCGCAGTTTGCGCATCAGGACGCTGACTTGGTGATCATCGGTCAACAACGGCCTTGTGATTGCTGAGGTTACTCAATGCCTCAATTCAACCAATTCCGCTGTCACCGATTTCATTCAATTGCGTAGCAAGTTGTGGTTTCCATTAAGTTTGATACCAAACTGCCGGTCAAGGTACCCGCCAAATGAAGATACCAAATCAGATACCAACGCTAAGGTGTCCGCTATCTGCCAGCGGTTATGGTACGCCCAAAACTATCATCCGACGACTACTTGAACAACTCGACAAATGGAGCTTACTCGAAATATGCAGATACGAGGTACTCGGCCCGGCTCAAAGCTTTGTGTCGGCGACCCTTTTGCAATTAATGCGCAAAGCGCTTTTCCGAGCCTATTAGTACCCTCGACTAATGCCCTCTGGCCACACCTGCCTACCAACCTCCGGCATATCGGTCTACTTATCAGCAGATACTATTCCACAGACACAAAGAAATAAATGTCAATCGAAAACAATTGAAACATTGTCCATATCAGCTCCTAACCTGCACCACAGACACACAGTCCTTCACAAGTCACCACTTTCTTACAACACTTTATAGCGGATGCGGAGAAGGTGTGCAAACATTCCCGCCACTGATACACACAGCGAGGTACGTCTACCGCATCCACTTTTCCCACAATTCATCCAAATAACACGACTGTTGCAAAATCAGGCGAATCTCAACCTGGGATATGGCCTTAATCCTTTTCGCCCACCGAGGATTAAAAGCACCCAGAAATCATACAATACCGTTGAACCTAAACACGTGATTGATAAGCTCGTTTCCAGCGTCCCTTATTTAACTAACATGTTGTTTCAATTTTATGAATGAAAGCTCTGAGGCGCCTACCGCAAAAGTTTCTTTAAACAGCACATTTTATATCTCCCAATTAAGCCAAGATCAATAACTCAAATCAATTGCAGTGTCGGCAATATTGCTCATTTAAGCAACTTAAATGCAAACATCGACACTGACATGTGTTACACATCTGCTATGCTAAATGCCACCTAAAATTTTCACACAAAATTTCACAGTGCCGATTCTTGATTACATATTTAAACAATGTCCCTGAATATAAATATGCCTACCAATGGCTGCAACAAATTGGAAGGATAATTCTCGGCGGAATCTACAACTCTCGGAAATAACAGTCAAAGAATTTGCCATTGCCTACTCAGCCTTTGGATTCTCACTTGCGTTACCACACGTACAAAAAGTAATCACCAAACTCACCAGGTTACTACAACCAACTTTATGGCTGCTTACGGATTTCTTGTTGGTTAACAATATCTTCGGCTGGTTTCAATGTGTCATCAGACGCATTAGATCGGCCAATTTACCAGACCTAAAATTCAAGCTGCGGATCCTGAAACACAAATCATTTTAGACTATCTGCCGGGTACATTGTTTGGTCTTGAAGTACCCGGAGTGTGTCTGGATTGCGAGACACAATCGCAACTGGGGTCGCAATTTGCTTTGAAGCAAACCACTGCCAATTTGGTGACTGGGACTGCATCGGAAGCGCTCAGCCTCTCTGCTGGTGACCACACGATGCTTCGACTTGTTATCTAACTCGAACTGTATGTAAGTAGCTGTCTAATATCCTATTTTGGGCATGACCGAAAACATTTTCAAAGGCTAGCTCAAACTCATAGAAGAGATGAGTTTTTCTAGCTACGAGCACTAGCACTGTACTGAAAATGTGCTACTATCATGGCCAAACTTGTCCCACATGATCAGGGTACTGTTCATTATTACAATAATAGTTCAAATGTGGGATTGATCCGCTTGAAAACGTGAGGACTAACTAGGAAATTCAGAAAGATTAAGGAGTCTCCATTAATAACACAAAGCCACGAATGCATTGCTTGTACCAAAACTTCACAAGTGATGCGGTTGAAAATGGGAAGCGCGCCTTATGTAGGGGAAGAAAAGGCAAAGACATCAAAAAATCACGCTTTTGCAGAATCAACGATGGGGATTTGATCACGGAAATAACAAATAAAGCAGATCGTCCAACTAATAACTCGCTAGCTGTGGTGCGTCTACTTCCCTCTTCTCTACTTTCAATCGCCTAGAAACTGTCCCCATATCTCCCTTTCCGGGTCAGGTGGCATACACATTGTCGAGATTGTTCTCTCGAGCACACTACAGGCTAGGAAGTCGATTAAAACCAACTATGCCGCATGCCGATTACCTGACATTAGCGCGTTCACTTTGTCGTTGGAACGTGGCCATTTTCTGGGTCAGTGGTAAGCACCGTATACTATCCTTCCTCGTAAAGTTGGCCCGAAATAGAAAGCCGCTAATTACAGTCCTATCGATCCCACTTCAAGTACTGTTGAACTTTCAGGAAAATTAAACGGTAGTGGTATGCTAAGCATTAACATTACTGTAAAACCTACTATTATAACCATGTAAATTACAGAACAGCATCCAATGAACAGAGGTGCAGTTATAACATTTATCCTGGATATGCGAAAAGCATTCGACAAAGTGCCCCTTAAGCGGCTATGAAAAAATTAAGTCTTTACTCTGAGTGACTCAATAACGGATTGGCTAACCTCTTATCTAAATTATCTTCAGGTAAGAAACTGTGATATTTGTACCTCCGTATATCCAAGCAATAGTTGTTCCATCCAAGGCAAATAATTTGGTTTTCCGCTGTTACTACAAATTTCATCGTACCAGTATGTCTATCCAATATTGCGGATCAATTCAGTTTTGGGTACTAAATTAAGGATTGTTTATAAATTTTGAATAGACCAAATCTCGAGCACAATATCGATAATTCGGGAAGACGTCGATTTACTTGAGAAATGGTGTGACACACGGATGACGAAGTTCTCCGCTTACAAATCAAGCTTCATGTCCTGCTAATAGTCGATCTCGGAAGAGTCAGTTAAACACAAGAAAATCGCAACTGCGTAAAACTAATTGCGATTTAGAAATGTGATACCCTTCAAAAGCCAAAATATCAGGACATGCTGAATGTAAATAACGCACACCAAGCGGTCTGTAGCTAACATATGCCACCATATTCATAAAGTCCTTGCTGAAACTGAGATTTTAAGAATAATTTAACTTTCCATTCTTGAGTATTGCAGCATCATTTTGGAAAAATTGGTCTAGTGCGTTTAAATTAACTATAATCCGGCACCCAATGCAATGGATTTGGGTACCACGACTAACTTCACCAGAATAGTAAGAGAAAACCACGGGAAACGAATATTGTTGAACACAAATAGTATACAAGAAAAATGAGATCAATAAAAAATTGCACCAAGCTAATGGGTATAGAAGGAAAGTTAACTTTTTATTACATGAAATTGAATGCATGAATGACAATGACTGTGTAATGTCTCCATGTCTAGTACAGCCTTCTACCACTGACATAGACCATCACCATTCCTCCATCTAAGAAAACGTCACGCATCAGCCTGAACAAGCTTCCTTCAATTTCATCTTGTCTTTATGCCACTTCATTCACTGGCCTCATCGCGGTTATTTCAAACTTGATTTAGCCATGGCGAACCGGGAAAGCTGAAGAAGCATGTCAACGGACATAATGAGATCGTCACCTAGCCAACCTAGGTGACTGGGCATTAACAGAGATTCGACTGAGGTACCAGAAGACTTCTTGTCAATAACCTTGTCAAAATACCTCAAAGCCCCCCACGCAGTGTTTTCCGCAAACCACGGTGATCAACCACGGCCAATCGTCTAACGTCTTCCGTACGAAATGGCAAGGTTTCTGATCCACACACAAGCATGGGCTTATCGCAGCGTTGTACGCCCTACGTTTTATTGGCAAGTTGACATCCAAGTCTCTATATAAGATGGGCACCCTGGAAAGCCATATGGGTTTTCCTGATAGGCGTAATAAACTACTTAGTGATGTGTTCACCTGAGCTGACGCAGCTATTAAAGTAAGTGACCAATGCATTACTTCTGGAAGCTATACGAAGAAAACTAAAACTGATGGCGTAACAGTGCAGTCCTGTAACAATATCTTACACTGAATCGCAAACCGCATACTGAAGCATTCAGTTCTGCACGTTTACGCATCCAGTTACTCTCGTATTGTCACTGCTCCGAACACGAGGAGCTAAAGGCTATCCGTTTATTTGATGTTTGTCAATCAGTCAATTGGCGGAAATACCACTGCCAAAGAGTCTGAACAAACGGAGGCAATTTTGGTCCTTTAGATCATAAACTTGAAGAGCTAAGGAGGTGTAGCACAAACCTTGCGAGCCGCCCTTATCGTACGAAACTTGGAGGCAACTTATCAAAGACCTTTACCCAGCCAAGGGCGTCACGGTAGAAATATTTGGGAAAGAAAATAATTTCGGGTGGCACGTCCTTCGCGGATAGGCATGCTTGAACAACAGAGTCGAAGACGACTTTCAGCTCAAGGAAATCCCAAGTAGACCGTTATTTCAAAGTGTATCTCCGTTCTAGCAAGTAACCAGTTGTTAATTAATGGTCAACACAACGGTAGTTATTATACCAATCCCAGCCTAAGTAATCGCACAATCGAGATGGAAAACTGTAGACTAGTAAACCTATTCTTTAGGCGCGATCTACACGGAGAATATAAAATTTAAATTCCTGTTACCATGGTACTATTATACAAGTTAAAGACAGTAAAGAATTTACGAATAAGTTCGCAGTCGTTATCAAAGTGGCAGATACTGGAACACGTGCGGCTATGTGCGGAAACGGTACAGCGTAGCAGTTTACTACTCGGCACTCTGTCAACGGCGATATATCCGACCTTGAAGAGTTAAGGAGATGACAATGATACGAAATGAAAAAGTAAACTGTTTCATTATGCAAGTGCTCGAAGCAGACAATTGTACTTGCATGAAAGGAAATAAGTGATTGGTTTGGGGATAAGGATACCATGTCCTACATTGGGCAATCCACTTTGCTGAATAGTCAAAGTTCTTGTTGGACATTACAGCAACCGCAACCAAGGTGATAGCCAGCCGGACTACCAATGATGTCGTTCACGCAAGGACCGACAAGTTATCAAAGAATAACACCTGTGTGAAATTCTGTGGCAGTGGAAATAAGGCTAATGCTTCTGTGATTTTCATACAAAGTCCACCGA
>CALYDF020001717.1:0-52136 GCA_944474145.2 Dicrocoelium dendriticum
TCGGTCGTCTCTGCACCGACACTAACAATATTTAAAAGACGGTTGAGACGATGCACTCAGCCACTTACACTTTGTTACTTAACACTATGTCTCCATCCTACACCTGGAGTTTACCATGGAATGATTTGTTGTTAACTGTGGATGCCGTGAATCTGAAGAGGATCGCAGGACTGCAGCGAAGCAAACGATAAGTCCTTATTTCATATTTAAAGTATTAACAATTTACTATTCTCATCATCATTACTGTTATGTTGATATCCCCCTGCAAACTATCCAACGGGACTTGTAAAGCAACGCTTCTTAACCCTTATAAATTCATTGTTCATCTGTTCATATGTGGTCGCGGTCAGTAATGAGGCAGCGAACGAGGAATGATCGCAGTTGATGTTGATATGGTGTACAGGTTCCACAGTAACAAGATGGAATGGAGCAACTGGATGTACACTACAACAGGAGTAGCAAGAGGACAGAGATACGGAGGCACCGTGTATGACTTGGCTTCGCTTTTCGTTGCGTGGCAATCGGCGCTTGTTTGAGGTCAGAGGGGTCAGAGGTGTAGCCTCCAGATGAGTCACACCTACCTAAAGGTAGACAGGCGACACGCGTGCCATCGATCCAGCCGGTAAGTGGATAGGCAGCGATGCAGCGTAGGATTGAGGCAAAGTAAGATAACTTGGAAAATACTGTCTAATGACGAAAGTGTCTGTTCCAAGTGCGGACCAAATTGACAACTATTGCTTTGTACAGCGACCAGAAGGAATAGTAGTAAGATGTTCGGGTGACTCTCAAAAGGATCTTTGAAATGAGACCACAAGAATACTTGTGCGACGAGGGAAAAAAGAAATTCTCCGATAAGATTCAAGCACGGTTGACTTTGGAATTGCAAAAGCACACTTGGCTGGTGTTCCACGAATGACAGATCCAAAAGATGAACAGTAGTAGTAGGAGATCGCGGAGCCAAATCCAATGATGGTACGTAAGTCTCTGTGAGAGTAAATCCGAAGATTTAAAGGCGAATAAAGCAGGAGGACGCTTTTTTGCAACCGCTCGGTCACGTATGTCGCCCTCATTCCAATTGTAAGGAACGTTGGCCAATTCGATCATTAGGACCGTAGCTGAAGAGTATGAGAATTTGGTGTTGGCCGCCCGGAAATATCTGATGAGGTCAAGCAAAGTTGAATGCGCAGTGGAGTGCAGTGTTTTCGGGTGGGCAACACTGAATTTCCATACGCTACATCTAAGATCCTAGTGATCGAAGTGACAAGGTTCGTTTCATTGCGAATCGCAGTCCACATTGAAGTCGCACGTCGCAATCCATTCACACAAGTTTTCCTCAAAATGACTCCCCAATCAGTCATTAACCGCTTTGCCAAGCGCTGTCCGTCGTGACGTGATGGCTAAATGAGTAGAGGTTTCGGATGACATTCCACTGACCTCAGATTCGATGACTGGTATCTCTATTCATTGTGGTCGAACAAAGGAGGTATCGATTTGTTCGAAGTTAGGGGCAATCGCTGGTAACCTTGTTCAATGTTGGCCCATTTCGCTTCTCGTCTGTACATATCACAACTTTGACTACAAACAGTGTGCCATCTGGAACGGTAAAAATGGAGGACAACTTCAACTTCACTTGGGACCGGGACGATAGTATAATCCCGTGAATGTTCCTGCTTTTGCGCATCGTTTGATCGGGATTGATAGGGCTGCTTAAGAGGTTGAAAATCTTAAAATAAAGATCGCATCACACCCTGTCCAACCAATTAGGGCCAACATTTGCTTGCTCAGCAGTTCCTGCCAGGCCGGTTTGTGTGAAGTGAGAGAGTGAAGGGTAAGCTAAGAAAACAAAAGGAGGAATGTCAGCTAAATAATGTTAATACCCTGGTGTGAGAAGAACTATAAGAACGAAGGAAAACTTGAAGATACAAATCGGTTAGAAGAAGGGGAAGATTTGGTACTGTCATCCAAGAGCATCGAACCGAAGCTTGAAACCCTCAACTGCATACTCCTTAACGACGGGCTCCGGAAGCGTGTTCCAACGTTCAATAACCGGGTGCGACAAGCTAGTTTCCGTCCTTACCCGGTCAGAACACATTTTGTTCAGCTTCAACGTGTGATGTCGGAGACTAGGCAGCTCAGCGGGACTAAATAGCCAGGACAAGTCTTGACCGATCTTAACCGTTAGGATATCGTAAGTGAGGACCAAGTCTCCTCTAATTCTGCGGTAGTGCCTTAAATACATACCCAAGCTAAGCAAACGTTCGGGATACGTTTGCCCTCGTAATCCTTGCACTAACGTTGTACCCACTCACAAAACCGTCTCCAATTCCGTTTTGTCCCTTATAAGACAAGGTGGACAAGCGTGGATACAGTATTTTAAGTGGGATCACACAAAAGCTGAGAACAGCTTTACAATGATCTCGGCCGTTAGGACACCGAAGGAGCGGCAAATAAACCACATCATACGGAACCCTCTACAAGCAGCCTTCCTCCAATTGTTCCCGGAGTGAAGTACCGTGGTGTGGACGATACCTAGATCAACCTAGATCAATATGAAAACAAAAAGGTTCGTTATTTGTATTTCACATGCGCCGTTTTTAGTTTCTTTTTTTGTTTTTCGATTGAACATTAACTTCTAGGCGGGACGATCGAACAACCTTGTTGCCACTGATATCTGTCCACCGATAGCAAGACCTGGGATTCAGTGTCGCTTGGTTCCCTGCCTGGAAGCCGGGCTGTTCCGACAGCCGCTAAGCATAATGTCGACTTCTTCATGCTCCTTTTCCACTTCTTCGGTTGTCTATCGCAGAACTTCTTCTAATCACTTTCGGGAAACGAAAATTAAGCTCGACGGGAAAGACGGTAGACTGACATGCGAAATACATGGCCAAGCCACCACATGCGGAATCGAAGGATACTATCTTAGAGACGGTGACCGTTTGCTCCGAGCATTCTATCTCCGACTTTCACTTTGCTTACTTGATGTTGCCAACACACACGAGCAATCCTTCGCGGATAAGGGTTGTCGAAAGCTGACCGACTTTCTTGTATCCCAGCGAACATGTCAAGTCGGCCATACAAACGGAGGTACTGTACACCCTACCCTTGAGCTTGATACTGACATGACGCTCCGGGTGGCATGTGACAGGGTACGGCACTTTTAGTACCGTTGATTGGTTGCTACCAAATGCCAAGGGCAACATTTCCAGAACCGCTGAGGTTTGAATATTTTAATTGTACTCAAAATGAGCAACAGCAAGTTTGCGGCAGGTGTCACACCTGCGCAAACGTTCTTCCACCGATCCCCTTGCGCGTTCCATTGAGACCACATTTATTCTATTTACCTCAGTGTCCCAAACGACCATCCGTTTCATCGAAAGCCAATGTGCGCTTTACCCTGAGCCTAATTTGGGGGTTCACAGATTTACAACTACCAGAGGGGGAGGGGCGAAAATTCTACTACCGTACCGGGTGGCTAATGTAGTTGCTACGCCTCTGACACAGTTACAACACGAATTTGAAGGGCCACCAGTTTAACTTGACCACTAAATACAATAGGTTAGAATATGGACGAAACGGTTAATGTCTTCGTGCCTGTCAGCCATGAAACACATTCCAAAATCAGGTGGTTTCCGCGCTATTAAACGCGTCACGACGTTGCTGTAAAATAAGACAGTATGTCAGCTGTACGCCGTAACGGCGCTTCGCGGCCACCCGACCACCACCAGCCGCGCGTGGGCTGAGAATGTCACGGGGACGCCCACATCTAAGCAGATTCGAACAGGTGACCTTATGGTTACAAACCATGCGAACAGACCACTCGGCCACTGGCCGGAAAGACGTTGCTCTAACCCACCTAAATTGCGAGATATAGTCTGTGTACATCGGCAGACGATATAATGTGGCAAAAGTTGCACGACTAGTATTAACCTACACAAACGTGGTCGGTTAACATATGCATACATCATGCTGCGGTTGATGTTGCATTCATGATGCTTCTACAATGCAGTTGGGCTCAACCAACTTACACTTAAACTAGGTCTTTTGAATTTGGACAAAATTCATTCCACTTCACTTTGTTTGTTCAATTCTATTATTCTGCTGCATATTATGTGTCTATTTCGCGTGTTTGCTTCTCGGCAAATTTTGTTGGTTGTTTGATATCCCCGGTGTACCTGCGCTTGTTGTGAATGTTGACGAGGTGCATACCTGTCTAACATCCTCCAGCTCCATTAGGGTAGAGTGGGGTTAGACGCCCCCTGTGGGTTAGAAACCCACCCATATATTTTCCTATTGCGAACCACATACTACTCCAGTTCGTAGCGTCGACAGTTTCATATTCGCCTTCCCTGTTTCATACATAAAATTCAGCTACCGAATGCTCTTCTTACTGACACTTTGACTCAACATCTTTTACGTTCTTTTCCACCTCATTTTCGGCATGTCATTTAAACCTATAAGAATTTGAAGGGATTTAACGAGTAATTTGTTATTATATTTGACAAATGCGCGTTCAATTCTAGTACTTCAGCCGAAGTTGGAAGAGGCACTTTGTCAAAGATAAAGACTATGGAAGCACCACTGTTTGGTTTGACGACCATAGAGGTTCGACGTGTAGCACATGATCTCGCAAAAAAGATAAACCTACCTCATCGGTTCAACAATAAGACTAAATCTACAGGCTAAAGTTGGCTAAGGGATTTCTAATACGAAATCCTTTTATTTCACTTAGAAGTCCTGATACAGTCAGCCTATCTCGTACAACTGTATTCAACAAGGCAAAAGGGGACAGATTTTGCGACCGTTTGCGTTCTGTGTTGAGATCTCACGCAGTTACCGGAAGTAAGATTTGGGATATGGATGTGACTAGTTTTCCACGTGTTCAAAAGCCAACAAAATTTTGGCTTAAAAAGAAAAACATACCATAGGAAAAGCCCAAGTTCTGTAAGAAGAAAAATTTGACAATCATTTTTGCTTTTATTGCGATGGAGACGGACATTCCGCCAATGTTCATATTCACAAAGAAACTGTGAGATCCTACTCTGTTGTGGGGAGCACCTACCGAATCAATTAGCTCTTGCTCAGGTGATGCATGGTAAGACGCTGAGCAATTCGAAAAATGGCTCAAACATTTCATTACTAGCGTTAAACCGCCAATGACGGAACCTGTTTTGTTGATAATCAATGACCAGCAATATCACAAAGTCTTGCTGCTGTAAAATTGTCGTCTGCTAGCCATATCACCATGCTGACATTGCCACCACATTACACACATCGCCTCCAGTGTTACGGAGAGTCAGCAGCGCAACGGTGGATCGATCTACTATTAGAGATTGAATGCCAGTAGAGCTCAAAGTGCGAATTTATGTGAAAAGAACGACAAGTGAGACCATGAACTTGGACCGTTTGGTTTGTGCTAATTAATATTAATTAGTGTCTCAAATTTTATTGTGTTAGTGGTTTCCTACAACCTATTTAATGCGACATGCTCCCATACAATAGAATCAGAATCTGAATCCGAATCCGTCGGTCCGGCTGGCTTGGTGTTCTCATTTCGTGGCGTGTTGAACTGGTTGGTTTAGGCACAGTAGATTCAGGCAGGTTCGCCATATAATCAGCGGAAACCACAACACATTTCTGGTGACTGTCAGCTGCACGGTAGCATCAGTTTAGCCCTACATCCAGCAGCACCACAACCTCCAGAATTGAGACCGCTCGTTTTTGAAGATCTTGAAGTTGGCTTTCAATACCTCTGCTACTCAATGGGTGTTAAATCATCCTCGTCAACGAATTTCATTTTTGAGCTGGCCTCAATAGTTGGACAAGCTTTCAACAAATCAGCAACCGTTGCTACTGCTACAAAGGGCTTTGAGTCCTGCGGGATTTGGCTGTTTAATCCCTTTGTTTTTAACGAGAATGATTTTGTTGCTGCCCAGTTTAATGAGCCACAGGATATTTGTGCCGATTAAAGCACGTTTGACCCATTACGCTCGATTACACACCAAGTGAACTCCGCATCAGTAGACGCGTCTGCTGAATATGGTATTATCACTCCAACTTCACTATCTATAGATCATGACCACATGCTTTCATCTTCAGCCATGAACGCATCTGCTTATGGTAGATCTGCTCATTCAACGTCAGTTGACCTACAAAACCTCCTCTGGTACTACCACGCGATCAATGTTGACTGAAATTCAGGTCACTGAAGACTTGTGTGCCACTCCGAAAGTAATCAACCCAAGCATGCAGAAAGGATGCCGCAAAAGCGAAGGTGCCGAAGTTATAACAGAGTCATTATTAATAAGTTCAGTATAACAACAAACAAACCAGCAGCAGCAAGACCAATAAAGTGACGAAGTCAAAACCGTCCTCTTCATCATACGAGTTCGATGAATGGTCCTGCTTGGCCCAGGGCGAAAAAACTTGTTCGCACTCGACCTGGTGAAAAGTGGGTCACCTGCATTGTATGTCAAATGTTGGTCCATGAAGATTGCACCCCAAGGATTTCTAAATTCTGTGTATGCCATACTTGTGAATCAAACGATTAGTAAATCTTTGGTTTTATTTAACTCATCTGAGCAGTCCCGAGCTACAAACACAGTGACTTCCAATTTTAAAGTCTCTATAAATTGTTTTGCTATGTGACGACCTGGATATCACCTTGTGCATATGCCATGACTGTATTACAATATGCTATACCCCTACCTTCAATATTTATCTGCATATCAGTGTATGCATTCTTAATCATTTAGCGTGAGGTTGGGTAAGATGTCCACCAGTGGGCATCTTACCCCACATTGTTGGGTGTTTTACCCAAAGTATAGGGTATGATGCCCACCCCAGCGAAAAACTAATTTTATATAAATCGTGGCAACCGCTAGAGATATTGCTCATAGTGCGCCAGACAGGGCAAGGTAGGAATTCCAGAAATCTTGCAAATGAAGCCAAAGTTATTCGCGTAAGCCCGTAAGGGTGGTGCGTCTTACACACTTTCCCCTACTGGCTAACGGAGACTGAATCGCTGTTGGGGACGGGGCGGGGTACGCGGTCCTCGTGGCCATGCTAGGCTCAAAGTGTGGTTCCATCCAGTGTGTAGCGGACTACGGTCCATCCACCGCTTTGTGTTCACATGATAAGCAAGGTTCCCTAGCTAAATAGGTAGGAATGTTGCTAGTATGTATATTGAAGGAGTGCGTGCCGATTCCGTTGATGAAACGTGGCTCCCATCCGCATGCTTCTGGGTCATTTTCCTTCGGGTTTACAATGCATGTGAGGTATGGAGCTGTGGGTGATGCAGCGCAAGCCATCTGTACCAACGATACTAAGCTTAAACTAAGTAAGTCGTACGAAACCTAAACTAGAAAGTACGAACGAATAAACCTAAACTTACCGCACGGTCTGGGCAGAAGAATAAAACGAAGTATCCTGTAACCGTGTTTCTATAAGGCATATTAGATACGAATAGATTTTACAATCGTAGTGCAAGAGGGCAGAAACTGTACAGCATGCGGCGGCGTGCGAGTATTTGGGCAGTGTCACAGTAACATAATAATATGAATGACCTTGAAACGTCAAGGATATGTCAGTGATCGAGAGTGAAAAGAATAAATATACAATATGGTAACCGATTGTAGAACACAGAGTAAAGCAATGTAAAATGAGCAGAATAATTAGGGAATAGAGATACCGTGCCCACATGTGAGCAGTCCAGATTGGGGATACAGGAAGATTCCTTTTGAACTGTACACCGCCGATGGTCCCTCTTTAGGCGCAGGCAGGCGTCCTGTGGCTGTCATATGGAAGCCACAGTGACAGGCAAATCCGGACCTTGCTACCGCCAACCATGTGAAGAGTATGGTGCGTCTACCATAGGGACTTTCCTTTACTATCTTGCTTTCCACTTAACAGTTTGCGGCTCTCATTCTGGCCACCCTACGGGACTTGTTATATATTTGTGTTGTATCCGTTCAGTACGGTTCAGTTAAGTTTGAAAACTATGATCCGAGCTCCGAAGTGCGTGGATCCATTTGCCACGACTCTTATCTCAAGAATAACAATAAATAACGACGGCAACGTAGTCGGATTAGGCATAAACGAAATGTAGAGGAAATGTAAGCAAGAAGGAGGTGCGTTAAGCCAAACAGAATGAAATGAAAATGTTTGCAACCGGATGTAAGAAACCGAATGCAGGAATGCCAGTGTCTGCTTGGCTGCGCCAAGCATGAAAAGGTTTCCAGTCTCTGGTGTGGACCATTTCGTGCCCCCTATTCAGGAAAACGGCACCCGCCAACTTGAGTAAGTCGCTCAGTCAATTTCATCAAGCTCCTTTGCCACGTTATGGACTGGCCACCCTCGGTTCCGCCAAAATTGGTGTGGTCACGTTGTATAATGCACGTCGAGGAAGCCGATCAACGTACAAACGGTGGATATGGCCCAGCCAACATTAATGATTACGACTATGCAAACAATTGAGTGAGGCAACAGAAGGTTTCTTGCCATAAACCAACTGGCGAATCTCAGCATCGCTCACCCAGTGTTCCCACCATACGGGCGTAATATTCCGCAAGCACTGGTGATCAAACACGCTCAACAGTTCAAAGTCTTCATTGCGAACTGGCCAGGTCTCTGATCCATACGGTAATGCCTGCCATATCGTGACGTTATCCACCCTACCTTTTGCTGAAGCTGATATCCAGCCGTCTCCATAGATGCTTGAGTCTCCGGAAAGTCACACGGGCTTTCTGATAAGCGAAGTAACTTCCTCAGTAATGTGACCACCAGAGGTGACACACCTACCAAGGTAAGTGAACCGATCCATCACTTCCCTTTGGTGTCCGGAAATGTCCGCAGGTGTGTCAGTCCAGTGCTGTATTAGCATTTGGCACTTTGAAGGTGCAAAGTACAGGCCGAGGCGTGCAGAGCTAGGCGTCAGTCTGTGCAGTAGTGTTTGCATAGCCACTGAGTCAGACCCGAGGAGAATTATGTCGTCCGCATACCCCAAGTTTGTCAGTGTGTCGCCCGGTAGAACGTCCACTATTGCGGGGTCTGAAAGAACTGAGTAACTAATGATGGTTTGGATTACAAAGTGGAAGAGCAAAGGAGACATAGGTGAACCCTGGCGAACCCCACTTGTCGTGGGGACTTTAGGAGACAGCTTCCTGTGGACTCTTACACGGCCTCAAAAGTCACGGTAGTGAGACTGCATAGTGTAAACGAATTCAGCTGGCACGTCCTTCATGAATAGGCAGTACCATACCCTTGCGCGGTCAACAGTGTCGAAAGCGGCTTTCAAATCAACGAAATCCACCATAGTAGGTCGTCTGTATATGTGTCTCTGCTCCAACTCTTGGCAAAGAGTACCGTATAGTACCGAAAATAATCCGATGCTTTTTGTACCGTTTTTCGTTTCTGTAGAGGAGGGTCGGCTTATGAATACGCTATAAGGAATTTAAAAAGTCACCTGCGAAATCCAGGAATTCACTGCCTACCACTGTCCTTATCTCCCTTTAACACCACACGTTAGTGACGGACAGTATTCCGGACGGGGATTTGAAATGCCTATAACTGGACACAAGCTTGCATAAACCTGCATCAAGCAGCGCTTCAGCTCAGAGCACGTGATAGCTCTTTAGCACCACTCCGTCCGTCCCTATTGGAGGAGACTTGAATAGCTAAGTCACTGGATCTTAACGACCTTTGCTACTCCAGAATTCACGCTGGACTATAGCGTATACTAGCTAGCTTTTATCTTCCCATTTAAAAGAAGATGACTGCCAGTAACACTAGTGCAATGAGGAAAAAGAGAGTGGAAAATCGAATAATCACGGTAAACAATGACGTTGCGCTCACGAGTGCCGAGGAACCTGTGTCCTGTTGCACACATTCCGTGCCAATGAGTCAGGATAACCAATGTGAGTTCAGTTAGTGTTGTCGATCGTATATCTCCACTCTCAGACAAAATAAAGACGTTAGAGAAACAGCTAGTCGAACAAAATGAGAAACTAACGTTGTTCAACTCAATCGGAGATATCCTTATCTCAGTTTCCTACATAAGTCAGTCTCCGGCTAATCCAGCGCAAAAGCACAAAATTCGAGCATTAAACTTCCCGAATGCAGTCGCCTCTGGCCTTAGCAGTCCAGGAGCAAATACTGGAATTCAGTGATGGCCATAACGGATTTCCTACTTAACCTTTTGCCTATGGACAACTCGTGCAGTTATCTGTCTTCGGCTGTCACGCCGCACAATTTGATCGTATGATCGGCTCGATGCTTTTTTACGCTGATGTAAAACATATCTGCTTATTTTTGGCATTAACGATATTGTACCTATTGCACTCAATTTTTCTTATTTTACATTCTTGCTGTTTTCATTGTTGGCCACCACTGGGCTGGTCTCCTGAGGTGACGGATTATAGCTTCCAACTTGTATAAGACTTCACCTATGCAAGGCACATTGTCACAAACTGACTGGCGTACAATGATGTGCCATAAGTGATCTGCATGACGGACCGGGCTGAGGTCTCATCGCCTATAATACATGTATAAAAGCAGCCATAAAAAGAACACAACATAGAATAAACTGGTGATGGCTCATATGCTATTATGCCACACCAGCACGCGGCCAGGTATAGCATGGAAGTGCGAGCGAAATCTTTCGAGGGAATACCTTGCATGCAAGCAGATTTCCTGGGGACGATTTCACGAGTGGCAGTATTAATTTACCTAGACAATTGTTGAAATCTGCATATGTTATTCTTCCTGTCTTTTTACTTTCTTTAATACCTTAAACCTGCCAATTACTCTAACACCCGTGTTGGATTCATTGTAAAAAGCGTGCACAAATTGATTCTTTTTTGCGATCTTGGTGTACACATTGATCAGATCACCTAATTGGACTGCACCTCGCATCGCCATGGAATATACGATTTATTTATTTTGTGTCGAACATTCTCGGTTTATTGCCAATTCGACGTTCGCGACGGATGACAGATGCGAATCAAAAGTCATTAAACATTTCGTTATGTCAGGCGGATCCCACACATCTGACCGTGAACTTTACTATCAATCACTGCTCTACTGCGGTTCATGGGTATGAGGTTCCCTCCCACCTTAACTTATATGGTCGATGGTCTTACGTCTGGTCAATGCACCGTCCGGAGCGGTGGAACTTTATCCTGACGGCCCTACGCCCCATTAACCGCGATTAGAAAATTACCGTCACCACAAATGACCAATAGTAGAGCAGGTTTCACTTGAACTCACTCAAACCAAAGCAGGTAGTGATGATGTCAAAATCGTGGAGAAACAATTGCGTTTCCGTTGCTGCTTTTTAGGGTTCGGTTAATACAGGGAGGTAAGACAGGATAAATTTGATGTTGCGAAGCTTTACTGTCGGCTTCTCTATGAACGGGCTTGAATTCGGTAATCTACGATAAATATGTGATCGATACAATCACGACCAGGGCGGAAGGCAGCTTGACGTTCAGTTATTCGGTCCTCACATGGGCCAGTAAGTCTTCGAAGCATGATACCCTTGAGTAGTTTGGAGGCAATGGAAATAAGGCTACTGTTGCGATGATTTGTATACAAAGTGCTGGCCCTTCTTGAAGATGGGCATGAGAGTTTATAGCCACCAGTCTGAAGGTACCTATTAAGCTTTCCAAACGTGTTAAATAGCGAAGGTGGTCCAGTCAACAAAGGGGCACCTGCATCTTTCAGCAATGATACAGGAAGATGATCGGGTCCAGGAGCGTTGTTACTTTTCAAGAAAAAATTGGTATGTCCAATAGCTTTCAAAGTGGGAGATGTGACGTCTACATTTCTCCTCGGCTCAGGTGATTCGGCAAGCGGCCTTATCGCACCAGATCTACTGAACTGTTCTTCAAAATGTTCCGCCAAACGGGTTAGTCGACGAGGCTGAGAATGGATCAACCGTCCATCTTTCTCAGCTATTTTCTTGCTATCGGATGACGTTCGCACACCCGTGTTCCGGATTAGCTGGAATACCACTCGGCTGTACACAACAGAACAGCACTTTTTCATCTCACGAGTCTTTGCAACCTACCAATATTCCCTACCGATTCGAAGACTCCTTGTCTGACGTCGTTACATGGAGTTACGGACACGCTGCAACTCAATGCCCATTAGAATGGATTTACGCGTTTTGATCAAACTGATCGGTGCCTCAGAGATTCATTCACCATTACAACGTCTTAAATTGGGTGCACAGCAAGCGTCAACTTGCGTCAACACTTGAAAGCTCTCATTCAGCCTTCGGCTCACAAACCTCATTCATCACTGACAATTGCTGGGTCAGTTGGTTACAGTTTTGTTAAACTGCAGAATTCCAGTTCAAGTCCCAGGTACTGTTGGAAGACAGGCGCTTCTTTTAAGCGGGAATAGTGAGAGCCAGGAGTGCGGGCACTAGAGTATGGTCGGAATCCAGACATTTACTCCAAACTGACTGTCAGTCTTAGAATGATGCGCGCCATCTGCAGCTGGTGGTGATATTGTCAATTTGGGTCCAGGTATATGAGGAATTGGGTGGACGCCAGGTGACGCGGTGTGAACCTTTATGCTGGATAGTAGTGTTGCTAAGGTAAATGCTGTGGTCGACGCACAGTTGCAAGAATCGATCATCATAGCCTATATTGGCATGCGACGACTCCGAAGCGGCATCCCAGATGCCGTCCAGAGCCTGAAAGTCGGTACACTCGGGCATTCCTGACCCTAACAACAATCACGATGAGTGCTGTTGATAGAAATCATTTCTGATACCCCCGGAACTGCATTCATTAGGGGCATAAACTGAGGCAATGAAAAGGCACCTTGTCTTCAGATGTGTTTATTAACTCGAACCGCAGACATATGGATGTTCATCGGTATCCAGTGGAACAAATTGCCTTCAACAGACGTGCTGATGGCGATACCAACACGTTAAATACCTTGGGCCATTGCTCTGTATCAGCAGAGATGTGAAGAATTTAGTCAGTTCCGAACCGCGCAACGAGAGCACAAATATTGGCAGATGCTAGCTTTTCGTAATATCTTGTCAGTACTGATACAATAACCGGGATCTCTTCGTAGGTGTCATAAGGCGCAAGCAAGCTAATCACATTCATGCTTCTTGTCATTGTTGTTGGCGTTTTCATCAGACTCAGAATCAGGTAGTCTAAGATTCGTCACGACCCTGTTCTCTTGTATATGTGCGTCGGAGGCACAGCACACATCAATACCCAGTGAGTGAAAAGTGAGGGTTAATGCTGCCTGTTGACCGGTCTAACACAAAATGCGGATGTAAAAAGAATCAATGTGAATGCGACTTGTGGTTTGATGGACTAGTTACGAGTATGGATGGCATTATCCGCGAGGTCAGCTGCAGATTCTTGCTCAATAGATGGGACAATGAAAGGGGAGAGGGGAGAGGAACGTAAAAACAAGAAAAAGCAGAGGGCGTAGTGTCGACCAGGTGGAGAAGGCAGATGCTACTCACGGACTACTCATTGGGAGGGAGTGGTTTTGTTCGACGTGCTGTACCTCTAGCCTTTGATCCAACAACCTGACCTACAAGGGTGTGGGGGGAAAGTCGAGCCCGAGGGTATGACAGCAGAGACCCGTTGGGATCCGCTCGACGCTTGTCACACAGCCAGTGACGAGTTAGAACAATGCACATGTTTTACGACCTTATTGTGCTACGCATCTACGACCACGGCCAGCCGTAGATGGGAGCTGGGTACTTCGCAGCAATTTGACCAGCGGCTTGAGGCAGGCAGTAGCAAACCATGGAGCACCTGGAGGTGCCCTCCCACCGTCAGAGACGATGTGTGGCGCTCATGCTCCACGCTAATCGAGCTGTGAGATTATAATCCGTAGACTTGTTGCCTCATATGGCTAGGTTTTAAAGGAAGTGGGCCGTCGACCTCACGCTAACCTCAGCAAAATATTGGATTATGAGACCATTGACCTGCCTGGTATCAGTGGATCTGAGGGTACTTGGAAAGTGACACCCAGCGTAGCTCAATAGGTCACGGAGGTACGCAAAACATCGTACCACGTTAAGATCCACTCTCGTTGCGATGACATTTTTTTTACCCGTGATACATCATTATTCCATTGTTCCAAAACTTCGTACTGGAGAGGAATAACGGGTAGTCAGCATTTAGACTGATCAATCTTTCTCCGTTGTCCGAACGAACAAAAGCATATCCAAACGCTGCTCCTAGGTGGCATTCACATGGCAGCAACCGAGTGCCACATGAACTGAGGTCTGCTACCTGAATGATGATGTTCTTTTCAAATGGGCCTTAACAGCAGAGCATGTAGGTTTTTGATAGATCCGGTCCTTCACTGTATCCGGGCTGCAGCCACTGGGTGCGTCGACGATCGCAAAAAGTGTGCGTTTCTCAATACGTCATCTGTTAACCTTGCAAGAGCCACAAAATCTCACAGCGTAAAGACGACTGTTGACTAGAATGCAAACAAGAAGTACGGTTTCGGCTCTAGCACTGAGTGCGATCCTAGCACCTGGTTACCGAGATGCGGCAAATTCAGCGTCACGAGAAAAACAAAGATGAAAACAGGTGTGTTTGTGGCTCGGTTACTACAACCGGTTGACAGTGCTGGATTCTTGCGAGGGTTTAGACAATACCAATCGAAGTCAGCGTCTCATTTTAGTGAAAGTTGCTCATGGTTCAAGGGTATTGCAAGCTGGTTTACTAAGAGTGGCAAGGTAAATAAATAAATAAATGTTATATTCCTCGGCGATGCGAGATGCAGTCCAACTGGGTCGTCTGATCAATGTGTACAGCAGGATCGCAAAAAAGAATCAATTTGTTTATACTTTTTACAATGGATCCAAAACGGGTGTTAGAGTAATTGGCAGGTTTAAGGTATTAAAGAAAGTAAAAAGACAGGAAGAATAACAAATGCAGATTTCAACAAATGTCTAAGTAAATTTATACGGCCACTCGTGGAATCGTCCCCAGGGCATCTGCTTGCATGCAAGGTATTCCCTCGAAAGATTTCGCTCGCACTTCCATGCTATACCTGGCCGCGTGCTGGTGTGGCATAATAGCATATGAGCCATCACCTGTTTATCCTATGTTGTGTTCTTTTTATGGCTGCTTTTATACATGTATTATAGGCGATGAAGCCTCAGCCCGGTCCGCTAAGCGGATCAATTATGGCACATCTTTTGTGCGTCAGTCAGTTAGTGACAATGTGCTTTGCATAGATAAATTCTTTTATAATTTGGAAGCTATAATCCGTCACCTCAGGAGATCAGCCCAGTCGTAGCCAACAATAAAATAAGGAATAATGTAGAAGAAGAAGAAGAATTGTGTGAAAGTGGTGCTTATCGTTAAGGTAAAAATCAGCAGGTATGTTTTTACATCAGTGTAAGAATAGATCGAGTCGATCATACACATATGTTTGCACCGAAACTACCTCTTACTTAACGCATTATCAGATCACTGCACACAGCTAAGGTTAACAAGTGTTTAGCGTCTTTAGGATAGTCGGATCCCCACTAAAGCTGGGTGAGTGCAAATGCCGAGAAGAGGAAATGCCGGACTTCCGTTGTTTCTCTTTCTAATAAGTGCCTTGTACGGTAGCACACGAACAAATACTAACCACACTTTAGTGAAAATGTCGCGTGCGACTGCATGGTCTTTCTAAAGTCCAGTCTTAGTTTTGGTACTTTTTGCTAGTCTACTTTTCCATGCATTTGGTGGAGAAACGCTGTTACTTCAAGACAGAATAGGGATGTATAAGCACTTGAACGCTGATTCAGCTTATTCACTATCTAATCACTATCAGCTGAATTAAAATATCCACTGTTGGATAATTAGTTCACCATTTTTACTTAGTCCGTCATGCATGAGAGCTTCGTAAGCACTTATGGAATAGATTTGAAGATCTCAGAGGACAAAATCCACACTGACTCCTCTCTGTAGCTACACATTGTTTGTCCAGCCTAGCGTCCTAGCCAACATATCACCTAAGCTTATCCTAACTGTGTTGCATATCGACGTCACTGATATTGCTATTCCGGTAAGGTACCCACGGTTTATGTTATTAAATGACCAAAAGGAGTTTTGGAATGCATTTTCCTGCGGTTGTACTTGATGCTTTCATGCTGCAAAACCAGTGACCCGTCCGGTCGTCCACGGTGGATAACACACCGGCCATTTGCAGTAACCGAACACTGTTTAGCCAGAAAGGTTGCTTACCGAGGTTAGCTTTAAGTAAATTAGTCTGATTATTGTATAGTCACTCAGTCGTATCACACCCTCCTAACCTTCATCAGTTGTGCACAAACTGGCGGTCGGTCGGAGTATAGAATTAATTGACCGATTATTGCTTAGTAAAATGTTCGTTCCTCGCCAGAATGGACGCTTGATTGCCAATCAAACACGAATTCGCTGACTCCCCACAGGACAGAAAGAAGACCGGATCGGATAAGCCGAGCAACTGGAATAAATTAGCAAATCACACCGTTCATTATAAAGGTAAAATGGAAAGTTCGTGAATAGTATATTTAAAGCGACCATGGAAGGCTCTGGATAGGTTAAGTTACAGCCAATAAAGGAACTTCGAACTAGCTTTCATTGGCCGCTTCTCCTGGTTAGCTCTCTGGGACAGCAAAGGATACTGGTGCATTTTCAAAGCAGCATTCAATCCCGTCGAGTAGTCAGCACAGATACAAACGGCGCCATTGGTCTTCTTGACGACAACAATAGATGCTGCCCACGCTGAATAGTTCCCAGGTTGGATGATGCCGGCCCGCTCCAAACGATCAAGTTGCGCTTCAACCATCGGCAGCGCAGCGTACGGTACCGGTCTTTTGGGTCGGAATACTGGTTTGGCACCGTCTTTGAGAGTAAGGCTTGCTTTGGTCTTTGTGCATCTTCCCAAGTCGTTGCAAAACACAGACGGGAATTTCCTTCGTAGCTGCTCGATCAGGTTGATGTTTGGTTCGTCACCTTCCGAAGAGGGCCTCGTATATCCGAGCCGAAGGGTATTGCAGACTTGACTCAAGGGGATGTCGAACAGGTGGAGCTTTTGGATCCAGTCCAGTCAGAGAAGATTCAAATGTGACAGACCCGTAATGTACACGACACCGTTTGCCCGAGCAGCGCCAAGAACCATTTCACACTGCAGCTCACCAATGAGATTAAGTTGACCTCCTGAAGCGTTGAGTGCAACATGTGTCGTTCGGCTGATTGACGGAGCACCAATATACTGCCAAGTTTTGCTGGAGATAATTGTAATCTCCGAGCTGTATCTAGATGAAGACGCACTTGTTGCCCGTTCAGGTGAACTCTGATGTACTTTCTGCGAGCCCCATGTTCATCAGAGTAGGCCGCTTGAACCGTACTATAGTTGCTGAATCTTTTGGGAACAATTGAATGCGGTCGCGTATGTCTTGCACGCTTGACCTGCGGTCTGCATTGGCAGGCCGTTTCCTTATGGCCCCGTTTATGACACTTGTGGCAAACGTGTTGCAGGAATGGACACACTCGAACAAAATGCCACTCACCACATCGCCAACAGGCAGTCGGCGGCTTGGTATTCTGTCTGGGCTTTTCATGGCCTGTTTCACTTGGAAGCGGTTTCTTTGAGGTTGTTTTTAATACACTAAGACTTAGGGTTGATTGTTGCTTCTCCAGCATAATAGTGTCATGCTTAAGGATCAGCAATCGTTGGCATTCGGTAGTTATGGTCTGTAGGGACATTTGCTGGTCTTGTTCAAGTTTACTCAGCAGCCTGGTGCGAATCTCTGCATCCCGTGGAGAATGTAGGCCACAGATAAAAATCAGGTATTTGAACTGATCTGCCGTAATGGATTTGATGTCGAATTTTTCGCACTCGCGATTTATGATGCCAGCGTAAGTGACGTAGTCATCCGCGTCCACCTTGGTGATCTTCAGGCATTGACATCGCTTGTTGAAGATGGATGACTGCTCTCCAACTATTTGGCCCAAGCACTTGACAGTCTCATCACAAGTGCAGTCTCGAGCGTTTTTGAGCAAAATAATATGGACATACCTGGAGTGTTCCGCTGTTCCAAGTTTCCTTAACAGCAATCAGACTTTCCAATCGTCATCATGGTCTCCAAGTTCAAAGCGGAACATATCTTCATAACGTTTGAACCAAGATTCAAATGTTAGGCCAGCATCAAAGTCGTACGAAAATTCGGTAAATGCTGTTAGTGATGACGTCTACCGATGCGGACGGCTTGACAGTTGTAGACAGTGAACCGGTCTGGATTGAGAGTTGGCGCGTAAGAGTTTCGATCAGCCTGAGTTGGTCTGCCTCCAGTTGTGCTTGTTGCTGCTGCAGAATGGCCTTGTGCGCGTCAGCCGATATGGACATCCTGATTAGGGTTCAACCTGTCGCCAGCTGAAGTGTTCGTCCCTCGCCTGAATGGACGCTTGGTTCCCAATCAAACACGAATTCGCTGGCCCCCCACAGGACAGAAAGAAGACCGGATCAGATAAGCAGAGCAACTGGAATAAATTAGCAAATCACACCGTTCATTATAAAGGTAAAATGGAAAGTTCGTGAATAGTATATTTAAAGCGACCATGGAAAGCTCTGGAAAGGTTAACTTACAGCCAATAAAGGAACTTCGAACTAGCTTTCATTGGCCGCTTCTCCTGGTTAGCTCTCTGTTCGCCCCAATCAGGACGGATGAGTTTGGATAGCCGGTCGAGGCGATGGGGTCCTGGCTTATTCGACTCGTGTATTCCTTCCTAACACTTAGCATGAAAACGGACAACACACTTAAAGTTCTGATTTCTAGATTAGCTATGTGATAGCCGATGTTGTCCTAGAATAAGCTCCTTGATGTCGTGCACATACATCCTTTGGTGTCCCCAGACACTTATGTCGGCCTGCTGCGGAGAGCATTAGGAAGTTTTGACCCATCCGTTTTCCCGACGATGCATAACTCTTGCGTGCGCCCTCACGTTGAATACGCTATCCAAGTATGACAGCTTTGGTTTAAGCGCAACCTGGAAGTTCTAGAATCACAACGCAAAGCAACAAAGAACGACAAGGATCTACACTATCTGTCAGAGAAGATGTCAGAAGCAAAAGACGGCTAGGCGAACAAGCTTGTTTTCGGTAGTACGCCTCAGGCCAGCACAGAAAATAAAATTAAAACTAACACATGCTATTTAGACGTAAGGAATCAATGCAGCGAATTGACCGGTCCATGAAATTAAGTGACATCACTGGCTGGGATAACCTTATTGGAAAGGTTAAGCGCGGTATCGTTAAAATCTGTCTTACCAATAAAGGCTGAGGTTCCTTGGAGTTTTCAGCGGACGCTATCAAATGTTACTCGGTGATCTCATACTAGTGACCCCAGTCACGTGTGCCAACAACTGCTGAAACTCCGTCACAACACCAATCTCAGAGGTAAGTTCTTAAAACTGAGCGGACACTACAGCCATCTAGAATGCAGACTCATTTATTTTTCTCTTCGCGTTTACAAACTTAAAAATTCTCTCCCAAACTCAGACGTTTCCTCCCAACCTTGGGTGTTTACCAAAACCGTTGGCTCCCAACACCTCATTATCTAAGCGACTCTAGTTTGGAATACATTAAATCTGTCTTCGTATCAGAGATGTGTCACATGCACGTAAAGGGGCGGAATATTGGCAAGATTACTTATTTTTATTTTTCTGACGGAGCACCTCAGCTATAGTTGCCCCATGTTGTGTTGTATGCTTGCATTCCATCCTCATTTTACACCATGGTTATTCATCAGCGTGGTTGCACGATAGACACTTAAACAGGACTCACGTATCTTTAGATACTGTGGTTTTAGCCCGTGCCATCCTACGGGACGTGTCAAGCATCCGTTTTTTACCCGTGGTAAACCATTGTTCATTGATCAGAGGTGTGAGACACTTCAGCTATTGCGCCGCACTCCAGACATGTAGTCGCGAGCACCATGGGCAACGCGTTTTGAGGTGCAGAGGACAACTCTTTCATCTGTCAAACCACACCCAATACTGCAATACAACTTGAGCAAATGCAAGCTACTCTTCATACGACACCAGAGTCACTACGCATAGAGCATCGAAGCTTAAGTGCTGCAGCGATCTGCCGTCGCATATGATCTGGGCGTACTGGTTTAGGATGACCTGGGTTGCTCCAAGCAATCAGAAAAGGTCACACAAACGGTAAACTAACAACTCGGGCTGTTGAGATGGGCGTACTGACAACAAGGTTCCAACAGATGTCGAGTGTGTATGTTCGTCCACATTTCAAATACGCCATGCAAAACCGACATCAATGGCTGAAACACGGCCTCAATACACAGAGCAGCCTCAACGCTGGGCTTCCAATTACGCCATTGGAATGCATAACCTCCCGTACGAGCAGAGGCTGAAACGATTTGGGGTATTTAGCGTATGGTATCTAAGTACGAGGCGACCTGCTAATGGCCCACTTAAATAGATAAATAAAACTACCTTTGTGCCGGTGTGGCAAAATAGCATGTCAGCCATCACCTGCTTAACAACCATTTTTATAAGGGTTGTTTTATGTATGTATTATAGGCGATAAAGCCTCAGACCTTTCCGACGTGCCGATCATTCAGGTATGGCGCTATTTTCGTTAGACGCCAGTGATTCTGCACCACCCACATCATATGTGCCTTCTATGACTTCAACTTGAGAGTAATACAAACCTGAGAGTTCACTCTATGATACTAGCAGAACGGTACTGCGGTCTGAAGTGTCTTGGTAATTTCTTTTCTATTCGCGTGTGTCACCCGTGAAATCCTCTCCCTCAATCGGTCGTTTCTGCATCGGTACTAGCAATATTTGTTACTTAGCACTAACTCGCCGTCCTACTCCTGGAAAATAACTTGGATTTATTAGCTGCCACTTATTGGGGCAGTGAAAACACAGGGACTGCAGGAGCAAAGTGGAACAAACGAAAAGTCATCCTTTGGATACATAACGTATTGTTTTTAGTAGCGCTTCCTCGACAACCCCGCTATATCACCCAATGTGATTTGTAAAACAGTGCTTCCTAATCCGTATGAATACACTGCTCGTTGTTCAGTAGTCATGTACAAGGTGATGGATAGCTCTGCCCACAACATAATCCCATCAAAAGACAACCACACAATACCACTGCGAACCAAAATTGAAGCAGAATATGACAAACGTATGTTTCATCAACGTGCAGCGCCGCGTTCCCGACACCGCCGATTGTATCAGTAAATTTCACGTCATTGTTGTCAAGGCGAGTCAGAGTGCCACAATCGTTACGCACACACGCCTCTTCAACCTCCCGCCTCTATGGGATCCCTAATCACCACTGGCTGAAGTTCCGATTATTGGTGATGAAAAAGTGGGCACAGATATTTGTGTGCCGGGATCTGCCCAGCTGCGTCAAGAGAAAGAAACACACCGGCTATGCACACAAGCGCTGTATTCACAAGTCTCAGGTAAAGTACAACTAACTGTGATTTTAAAACTCACCTGCCCACTCGATCGATCGCCTGATCGACCACACTGTGGCAGGCGATTCCATTAGCCCCAACTGTCAGCCCCATCACATCCTTTCGCTTTTCTTTTTTTAATATATGGTTGCAATAAGTTCCGTACGGTTTTCCACTGCGCATACGCTTGCTGTCTCGGACTGAGGTTTCAGGTACCCTTTCTTGTTGCTGCTGCGGAGTATTGCTTTGCGGAGTCCGTCCATTACGTGCTGTCCTAATTTGCACCCGATTCCTTCTAATGACATTGCTCCCTCTCCTGACTTCGTAGCTCCTTTCATCCCTGCGACCCTCAGTCACTCCCCTCCGCCAACGTTCTCCCGAATGTGGTGTTGGTTGCACCCACACTTCTTCTTCTTCTACAGCTAGGGGTGGGAGGCATCTCGATCCACGAGCGTAGTACCTGTTTTGTTTTAGCATTCTCTTCCATTGTCGGTTATGCACAGAAGCGTCCGGTGCTATCTCGGGCTGTAGCAGCATCGTAGCGGCTGGTAGCAGCGTACTTATTCTGCGACTGAATAGTCGCTGCAGCGGACTAACCCCGATCTCAGTAGACGGCGTGTTTCTTCGCTACATCAGCCTTATATAGGGGTCCTCGAGGGTCTCCTTGGCCTTGGTAAGCTCTTCCTTCGTCTTCTTCACTGCTGATTCAGCCTTCCAATTTGATTGGCAGTGGTAAGAGCTGATGAGCCGATGCCGGAAATCCCACTTCTTGCTAAAAGCGCCGAATTCTACACTACTGGATTGCTGCCCCTTGTCAGAAACCACCACCTCGGGGATTCCAGGTCGGAAAAATTGACACCGTAACTCTCTCGTTACGGATTGCGCGCAGGTTAACGTGAGTGCATCAGTCTCGAAGTAATCACTGAACTAGTCCACCACAATCAAATAGCTTTTCCCGTGGTGAACAAAAAGTCCAGTGCTACTATCTGTCAGGGCCTATCCGGAACGTCATGAAGCATCATTGGCTCCTTCGGCTGGCGCACATCGTGTGTCCTGCATGTTACAGTTTGAAAAATCCCATAGTATGATCCGAAATCAGGGTAAGCGAACATATGTTTTCGATAATTCATCTTCAGGCTTATACAATTATATGCAAAATCAAAATCAAAATGTAGACAGACATTATAAGTCGTTACTAGTGGAGCGAATTAAATGGGATGCTGACAGCGCTGTCTGTTAAGCCACGACAATCGACCGCGTGTGACCTCGTGGGTTAGAGGTCACCGGCCGTTTGGGCCAGGGCAGTTCCAAGCCTTTAGTTAGCTTCTTCTGAACACAGCTCCAGTTCATACAGCCTGATTGTAATTGCTTCAGCGGCTTCTAGTAATCGCTTACGGACGCAGTTCGAGCGGTGCTTTGGGGCTTGATAGATTGGTTTGAATGAATCGGTGGACTTTGTCACGTGCCCTGTATCGGCTAGGTGCGCGGCTATTGATGAGTTCGCTGTATTTCCACTTCTATTTGTAAGCCCGACCGGGTGGTGTTCCTTCATTCTCTCGAATAGACGCCGTGTCGTATGACCAATGTATTCCGCTCCTCAGGAGCATGAAAATGCGTAGATACATATTGAGTTGATGTGGATTGGCCTCTTATCCTTTGAGTTTAGTTTCACCATCGGAAAGCTAGTGAACTGGATTTGCATCTGCGCTGCTGTATAGGTGCGCCTGAGTGCAAACGAAAGACGACGAGATAGAAGTTCCGTTGCAACCTCGCCCTTGTATGGCAGCCGTAAGAAGATTGGCTTACGTTCTACTGTCAAAACTACAGGCTTTTTCTTCTTATGTTCCATGTTGGCTCTGATGAAGCTTTCCGGATAGCCGTTCTCCGGAAAGCTTCATCAAAGCCAACATGGAACATAAGAAGAAAAAGCCTGTAGTTTTGACAGTAGAACGTAAGCCAATCTTCTTACGGCTGCCATACAAGGGCGAGGTTGCGACGGAACTTCTATCTCGTCGTCTTTCGTTTGCACTCAGGCGCACCTATACAGCAGCGCAGATGCAAATCCAGTTCACTAGCTTTCCGATGGTGAAACTAAACTCAAAGGATAAGAGGCCAATCCACATCAACTCAATATGTATCTACGCATTTTCATGCTCCTGAGGAGCGGAATACATTGGTCATACGACACGGCGTCTATTCGAGAGAATGAAGGAACACCACCCGGTCGGGCTTACAAATAGAAGTGGAAATACAGCGAACTCATCAATAGCCGCGCACCTAGCCGATACAGGGCACGTGACAAAGTCCACCGATTCATTCAAACCAATCTATCAAGCCCCAAAGCACCGCTCGAACTGCGTCCGTAAGCGATTACTAGAAGCCGCTGAAGCAATTACAATCAGGCTGTATGAACTGGAGCTGTGTTCAGAAGAAGCTAACTAAAGGCTTGGAACTGCCCTGGCCCAAACGGCCGGTGACCTCTAACCCACGAGGTCACACGCGGTCGATTGTCGTGGCTTAACAGACAGCGCTGTCAGCATCCCATTTAATTCGCTCCACTAGTAACGACTTATAATGTCTGTCTACATTTTGATTTTGATTTTGCATATAATTGTATAAGCCTGAAGATGAATTATCGAAAACATATGTTCGCTTACCCTGACTTCGGATCATACTATGGGATTTTTCAAACTGTAACATGCAGGACACACGATGTGCGCCAGCCGAAGGAGCCAATGATGCTTCATGACGTTCCGGATAGGCCCTGACAGATAGTAGCACTGGACTTTTTGTTCACCACGGGAAAAGCTATTTGATTGTGGTGGACTAGTTCAGTGATTACTTCGAGACTGATGCACTCACGTTAACCTGCGCGCAATCCGTAACGAGAGAGTTACGGTGTCAATTTTTCCGACCTGGAATCCCCGAGGTGGTGGTTTCTGACAAGGGGCAGCAATCCAGTAGTGTAGAATTCGGCGCTTTTAGCAAGAAGTGGGATTTCCGGCATCGGCTCATCAGCTCTTACCACTGCCAATCAAATTGGAAGGCTGAATCAGCAGTGAAGAAGGCGGAGGAAGAGCTTACCAAGGCCAAGGAGACCCTCGAGGACCCCTATATAAGGCTGATGTAGCGAAGAAACACGCCGTCTACTGAGATCGGGGTTAGTCCGCTGCAGCGACTATTCAGTCGCAGAATAAGTACGCTGCTACCAGCCGCTACGATGCTGCTACAGCCCGAGATAGCACCGGACGCTTCTGTGCATAACCGACAATGGAAGAGAATGCTAAAACAAAACAGGTACCACGCTCGTGGATCGAGATGCCTCCCACCCCTAGCTGTAGAAGAAGAAGTATGGGTGCAACCAACACCATATTCGGGAGAACGTTGGCGGAGGGGAGTGACTGAGGGTCGCAGGGGTGAAAGGAGCTACGAAGTCAGGAGAGGGAGCAATATCATTAGACGGAATCGGGTGCAAATTAGGAGAGCACGTAATGGACGGACTCCGCAAAGCGAGGATAGGCAGCAGCAGCAACAAGAAAGGGTACCTGAAACCTCAGTCCGAGACAGCAAGCGTACGCGCAGTGGAAAACCGTACGGAACTTATTGCAACCATATATTAAAAAAAGAAAAGCGAAAGGATGTGATGAGGCTGGCTGTTGGGGCTAATGGAATCGCCTGCCACAGTGTGGTCGATCAGTCGATCGATCGAGTGGGCAGGTGAGTTTTAAAATCACAGTTAGTTGTACTTTGCTTGAGACTTGTGAATACAGCGCTTGTGTGCATAGCCGGTTTGTTTCTTTCTCTTGACGCAGCTGGGCAGATCCAGGCACACAAATATCTGTGCCCACTTTTTCATCACCAATAATCGGAACTTCAGCCAGTGGTGATTAGGGATCCCATAGAGGCGGGAGGTTGAAGAGGCGTGTGTGCGTAACGATTGTGGCACTCTGACTCGCCGTGACAACAATGACGTGAAATTTACTGACACAATCGGCGGTGTCGGGAACGCGGCGCTGCCCGTTGATGAAACATACGTTTGTCATTTTCTGCTTCAATTTTGGTTCGCAGTGGTATAGTGTGGTTGTCTTTTGATGGGATTATGTCGTGGGCAGAGCTATCCATCACCTTGTACATGACTACTGAACAACGAGCAGTGTATTCATACGGATTAGGAAGCACTGTTTTACAAATCAAATTGGGTGATATAGCGGGGTTGTCGAGGAAGCGCTACTAAAAACAATACGTTATGTATCCAAAGGATGACTTTTCGTTTGTTCCACTTTGCTCCTGCAGTCCCTGTGTTTTCACTGCCCCAATAAGTGGCAGCTAATAAATCCAAGTTATTTTCCAGGAGTAGGACGGCGAGTTAGTGCTAAGTAACAAATATTGCTAGTACCGATGCAGAAACGACCGATTGAGGGAGAGGATTTCACGGGTGACACACGCGAATAGAAAAGAAATTACCAAGACACTTCAGACCGCAGTACCGTTCTGCTAGTATCATAGAGTGAACTCTCAGGTTTGTATTACTCTCAAGTTGAAGTCATAGAAGGCACATATGATGTGGGTGGTGCAGAATCACTGGCGTCTAACGAAAATAGCGCCATACCTGAATGATCGGCACGTCGGAAAGGTCTGAGGCTTTATCGCCTATAATACATACATAAAACAACCCTTATAAAAATGGTTGTTAAGCAGGTGATGGCTGACATGCTATTTTGCCACACCGGCACAAAGGTAGTTTTATTTATCTATTTAAGTGGGCCATTAGCAGGTCGCCTCGTACTTAGATACCATACGCTAAATACCCCAAATCGTTCCAGCCTCTGCTCGTACGGGAGGTTATGCATTCCAATGGCGTAATTGGAAGCCCAGCGTGGAGGCTGCTCTGTGTATTGAGGCCGTGTTTCAGCCATTGATGTCGGTTTTGCATGGCGTATTTGAAATGTGGACGAACATACACACTCGACATCTGTTGGAACCTAGTTGTCAGTACGCCCATCTCAACAGCCCGAGTTGTTAGTTTACCGTTTGTGTGACCTTTTCTGATTGCTTGGAGTAACCCAGGTCATCCTAAACCAGTACGCCCAGATCATATGCGACGGCAGATCGCTGCAGCACTTAAGCTTCGATGCTCTATGCGTAGTGACTCTGGTGTCGTATGAAGAGTAGCTTGCATTTGCTCAAGTTGTATTGCAGTATTGGGTGTGGTTTGACAGATGAAAGAGTTGTCCTCTGCACCTCAAAACGCGTTGCCCATGGTGCTCGCGACTACATGTCTGGAGTGCGGCGCAATAGCTGAAGTGTCTCACACCTCTGATCAATGAACAATGGTTTACCACGGGTAAAAACGGATGCTTGACACGTCCCGTAGGATGGCACGGGCTAAAACCACAGTATCTAAAGATACGTGAGTCCTGTTTAAGTGTCTATCGTGCAACCACGCTGATGAATAACCATGGTGTAAAATGAGGATGGAATGCTAGCATACAACACAACATGAGACAACTATAGCTGAGGTGCTCCGTCAGAAAAATAAAAATAAGAAATTTTGCCAATATTCCGCCCCTTTACGTGCATGTGACACATCTCTGATACGAAGACAGATTTAATGTATTCCAAACTAGAGTCGCTTAGATAATGAGGTGTTGGGAGCCAACGGTTTTTGTAAACACCCAAGGTTGGGAGGAAGCGTCTGAGTTTGGGAGAGAATTTTTAAGTTTGTAAACGCGAAGAGAAAAATAAATTAGTCGGCATTCTAGATGGCTGTAGTGTCCGCTCAGTTTTGAGAACTTACCTCTGAGATTGGTGTTGTGACGGAGTTTCAGCAGTTGTTGACACACGTGACTGGGGTCACTAGTATGAGATCACCGAGTAGCATTTGATAGCGTCCGCTGAAAACTCCAAGGAACCTCAGCCTTTATTGGTAAGACAGATTTTAACGAAACCGCGCTTAACCTTTCCAATAATGTTATCCCAGCCAGTGGTGTCACTTAATTTCATTGACCGGTCAATTCGCTGCATTGATTCCTTACGTCTAAATAGCATGTGTTAGTTTTAATCCTATTTTCTGTGCTGGCCTGAGGCGTACCACCGAAAACAAGCTTGTTCGCCTAGCCGTCTTTTGCTTCTGATATCTTCTCTGACAGATAGTGTAGATCATTGTCGTTCTTTGTTGCTTTGTGTTGTGATCCTAGAACTTCCAGGTTGCGCTTAAACCAAAGCTGTCAAACTTGGATAGCGTATTCAACGTGAGGGCGCACGCAAGAGTTATGCATCGTCGGGAAAACGGATGGGTCAAAACTTCCTAATGCTCTCCGCAGCAGGCCGACATAAGTGTCTGGGGACACCAAAGGATGTATGTGCACGACATCAAGGAGCTTATTCTAGGACAACATCGGCTATCACATAGCTAATCTAGAAATCAGAACTTTAAGAGTGTTGTCCGTTTTCATGCTAAGTGTTAGGAAGGAATACACGAGTCGAATAAGCCAGGACCCCATCGCCTCGACCGGCTATCCAAACTCATCCGTCCTGATTGGGGCGAACAGAGAGCTAACCAGGAGAAGCGGCCAATGAAAGCTAGTTCGAAGTTCCTTTATTGGCTGTAAGTTAACCTTTCCAGAGCTTTCCATGGTCGCTTTAAATATACTATTCACGAACTTTCCATTTTACCTTTATAATGAACGGTGTGATTTGCTAATTTATTCCAGTTGCTCTGCTTATCTGATCCGGTCTTCTTTCTGCCCTGTGGGGGGCCAGCGAATTCGTGTTTGATTGGGAACCAAGCGTCCATTCAGGCGAGGGACGAACACTTCAGCTGGCGACAGGTTGAACCCTAATCAGGATGTCCATATCGGCTGACGCGCACAAGGCCATTCTGCAGCAGCAACAAGCACAACTGGAGGCAGACCAACTCAGGCTGATCGAAACTCTTACGCGCCAACTCTCAATCCAGACCGGTTCACTGTCTACAACTGTCAAGCCGTCCGCATCGGTAGACGTCATCACTAACAGCATTTACCGAATTTTCGTACGACTTTGATGCTGGCCTAACATTTGAATCTTGGTTCAAACGTTATGAAGATATGTTCCGCTTTGAACTTGGAGACCATGATGACGACTGGAAAGTCCGATTGCTGTTAAGGAAACTTGGTACAGCAAAACAATCCAGTTATGTCAATTTTATTTCGCCCAGGAATACTCGAGACTGCACTTTTGATTAGAGTGTCAAATGCTTGGGCCAAATAGTTGGAGAGCAGTCATCCATCTTCAACACGCGATATCAATGTCTGAAGATCACCAAGGTGGACGCTGATGACTACGTCACTTACGCTGGCATCGACAATCGCGAGTGCGAAAAATTCGACATCAAATCCATTACGGCAGATCAGTTCAAATACCTGATTTTTATCTGTGGCCTACATTCTCCACGGGATGCAGAGATTCGGACCAGGCTGCTGAGTAAACTTGAACAAGACCAGCAAATGTCCCTACAGACCATAACTACCGAATGCCAACGATTGCTGATCCTTAAGCATGACACTATTATGCTGGAGAAGCAACAATCAACCCTAAGTCTTAGTGTATTAAAAACAACCTCAAAGAAACCGCTTCCAAGTGAAACAGGCCATGAAAAGCCCAGACAGAATACCAAGCCGCCGACTGCCTGTTGGCGATGTGGTGAGTGGCATTTTGTTCGAGTGTGTCCATTCCTGCAACACGTTTGCCACAAGTGTCATAAACGTGGCCATAAGGAAACGGCCTGCCAATGCAGACCGCAGGTCAAGCGTGCAAGACATCCGCGACCGCATTCAATTGTTCCCAAAAGATTCAGCAACTATAGTACGGTTCAAGCGGCCTACTCTGATGAACATGGGGCTCGCAGAAATTACATCAGAGTTCACCTGAACGGGCAACAAGTGCGTCTTCATCTAGATACAGCTCGGAGAATACAATTATCTCCAGCAAAACTTGGCAGTATATTGGTGCTCCGTCAATCAGCCGAACGACACATGTTGCACTCAACGCTTCAGGGGGTCAACTTAATCTCATTGGTGAGCTGCAGTGTGAAATGGTTCTTGGCGCTGCTCGGGCAAACGGTGTCGTGTACATTACGGGTCTGTCACATTTGAATCTTCTCTGACTGGACTGGATCCAAAAGCTCCACCTGTTCGACATCCCCTTGAGTCAAGTCTGCAATACCCTTCGGCTCGGATATACGAGGCCCTCTTCGGAAGGTGACAAACCAAACATCAACCTGATCGAGCAGCTACGAAGGAAATTCCCGTCTGTGTTTTGCAACGACTTGGGAAGATGCACAAAGACCAAAGCAAGCCTTACTCTCAAAGACGGTGCCAAACCAGTATTCCGACCCAAAAGACCGGTACCGTACGCTGCGCTGCCGATGGTTGAAGCGCAACTTGATCGTTTGGAGCGGGCCGGCATCATCCAACCTGGGAACTAATCAGCGTGGGCAGCATCTATTGTTGTCGTCAAGAAGACCAATGGCGCCGTTTGTATCTGTGCTGACTACTCGACGGGATTGAATGCTGCTTTGAAAATGCACCAGTATCCTTTGCTGTCCCAGAGAGCTAACCAGGAGAAGCGGCCAATGAAAGCTAGTTCGAAGTTCCTTTATTGGCTGTAACTTAACCTATCCAGAGCCTTCCATGGTCGCTTTAAATATACTATTCACGAACTTTCCATTTTACCTTTATAATGAACGGTGTGATTTGCTAATTTATTCCAGTTGCTCGGCTTATCCGATCCGGTCTTCTTTCTGTCCTGTGGGGAGTCAGCGAATTCGTGTTTGATTGGCAATCAAGCGTCCATTCTGGCGAGGAACGAACATTTTACTAAGCAATAATCGGTCAATTAATTCTATACTCCGACCGACCGCCAGTTTGTGCACAACTGATGAAGGTTAGGAGGGTGTGATACGACTGAGTGACTATACAATAATCAGACTAATTTACTTAAAGCTAACCTCGGTAAGCAACCTTTCTGGCTAAACAGTGTTCGGTTACTGCAAATGGCCGGTGTGTTATCCACCGTGGACGACCGGACGGGTCACTGGTTTTGCAGCATGAAAGCATCAAGTACAACCGCAGGAAAATGCATTCCAAAACTCCTTTTGGTCATTTAATAACATAAACCGTGGGTACCTTACCGGAATAGCAATATCAGTGACGTCGATATGCAACACAGTTAGGATAAGCTTAGGTGATATGTTGGCTAGGACGCTAGGCTGGACAAACAATGTGTAGCTACAGAGAGGAGTCAGTGTGGATTTTGTCCTCTGAGATCTTCAAATCTATTCCATAAGTGCTTACGAAGCTCTCATGCATGACGGACTAAGTAAAAATGGTGAACTAATTATCCAACAGTGGATATTTTAATTCAGCTGATAGTGATTAGATAGTGAATAAGCTGAATCAGCGTTCAAGTGCTTATACATCCCTATTCTGTCTTGAAGTAACAGCGTTTCTCCACCAAATGCATGGAAAAGTAGACTAGCAAAAAGTACCAAAACTAAGACTGGACTTTAGAAAGACCATGCAGTCGCACGCGACATTTTCACTAAAGTGTGGTTAGTATTTGTTCGTGTGCTACCGTACAAGGCACTTATTAGAAAGAGAAACAACGGAAGTCCGGCATTTCCTCTTCTCGGCATTTGCACTCACCCAGCTTTAGTGGGGATCCGACTATCCTAAAGACGCTAAACACTTGTTAACCTTAGCTGTGTGCAGTGATCTGATAATGCGTTAAGTAAGAGGTAGTTTCGGTGCAAACATATGTGTATGATCGACTCGATCTATTCTTACACTGATGTAAAAACATACCTGCTGATTTTTACCTTAACGATAAGCACCACTTTCACACAATTCTTCTTCTTCTTCTACATTATTCCTTATTGTATTGTTGGTTACGACTGGGCTGATCTCCTGAGGTGACGGATTATAGCTTCCAACTTGTATAAGACTTCACCTATGCAAGGCACATTGTCACAAACTGACTGGCGTACAATGATGTGCCATAAGTGATCTGCATGACGGACCGGGCTGAGGTCTCATCGCCTATAATACATGTATAAAAGCAGCCATAAAAAGAACACAACATAGAATAAACTGGTGATGGCTCATATGCTATTATGCCACACCAGCACGCGGCCAGGTATAGCATGGAAGTGCGAGCGAAATCTTTCGAGGGAATACCTTGCATGCAAGCAGATTCCCTGGGGACGATTCCACGAGTGGCCGTATAAATTTACTTAGACATTTGTTGAAATCTGCATTTGTTATTCTTCCTGTCTTTTTACTTTCTTTAATACCTTAAACCTGCCAATTACTCTAACACCCGTTTTGGATCCATTGTAAAAAGTATAAACAAATTGATTATTTTTTGCGATCCTGCTGTACACATTGATCAGACCACCTAGTTGGACTGCATCTCGCATCGCCGAGGAATATACGATTTATTTATTTATTTACCTTGCCACTCTTAGTAAACCAGCTTGCAATACCCTTGAACCATGAGCAACTTTCACTAAAATGAGACGCTGACTTCGATTGGTATTGTCTAAACCCTCGCAAGAATCCAGCACTGTCAACCGGTTGTAGTAACCGAGCCACAAACACACCTGTTTTCATCTTTGTTTTTCTCGTGACGCTGAATTTGCCGCATCTCGGTAACCAGGTGCTAGGATCGCACTCAGTGCTAGAGCCGAAACCGTACTTCTTGTTTGCATTCTAGTCAACAGTCGTCTTTACGCTGTGAGATTTTGTGGCTCTTGCAAGGTTAACAGATGACGTATTGAGAAACGCACACTTTTTGCGATCGTCGACGCACCCAGTGGCTGCAGCCCGGATACAGTGAAGGACCGGATCTATCAAAAACCTACATGCTCTGCTGTTAAGGCCCATTTGAAAAGAACATCATCATTCAGGTAGCAGACCTCAGTTCATGTGGCACTCGGTTGCTGCCATGTGAATGCCACCTAGGAGCAGCGTTTGGATATGCTTTTGTTCGTTCGGACAACGGAGAAAGATTGATCAGTCTAAATGCTGACTACCCGTTATTCCTCTCCAGTACGAAGTTTTGGAACAATGGAATAATGATGTATCACGGGTAAAAAAAATGTCATCGCAACGAGAGTGGATCTTAACGTGGTACGATGTTTTGCGTACCTCCGTGACCTATTGAGCTACGCTGGGTGTCACTTTCCAAGTACCCTCAGATCCACTGATACCAGGCAGGTCAATGGTCTCATAATCCAATATTTTGCTGAGGTTAGCGTGAGGTCGACGGCCCACTTCCTTTAAAACCTAGCCATATGAGGCAACAAGTCTACGGATTATAATCTCACAGCTCGATTAGCGTGGAGCATGAGCGCCACACATCGTCTCTGACGGTGGGAGGGCACCTCCAGGTGCTCCATGGTTTGCTACTGCCTGCCTCAAGCCGCTGGTCAAATTGCTGCGAAGTACCCAGCTCCCATCTACGGCTGGCCGTGGTCGTAGATGCGTAGCACAATAAGGTCGTAAAACATGTGCATTGTTCTAACTCGTCACTGGCTGTGTGACAAGCGTCGAGCGGATCCCAACGGGTCTCTGCTGTCATACCCTCGGGCTCGACTTTCCCCCCACACCCTTGTAGGTCAGGTTGTTGGATCAAAGGCTAGAGGTACAGCACGTCGAACAAAACCACTCCCTCCCAATGAGTAGCCCGTGAGTAGCATCTGCCTTCTCCACCTGGTCGACACTACGCCCTCTGCTTTTTCTTGTTTTTACGTTCCTCTCCCCTCTCCCCTTTCATTGTCCCATCTATTGAGCAAGAATCTGCAGCTGACCTCGCGGATAATGCCATCCATACTCGTAACTAGTCCATCAAACCACAAGTCGCATTCACATTGATTCTGTTTACATCCGCATTTTGTGTTAGACCGGTCAACAGGCAGCATTAACCCTCACTTTTCACTCACTGGGTATTGATGTGTGCTGTGCCTCCGACGCACATATACAAGAGAACAGGGTCGTGACGAATCTTAGACTACCTGATTCTGGGTCTGATGAAAACGCCAACAACAATGACAAGAAGCATGAATGTGATTAGCTTGCTTGCGCCTTATGACACCTACGAAGATATCCCGGTTATTGTATCAGTACTGACAAGATATTACGAAAAGCTAGCATCTGCCAATATTTGTGCTCTCGTTGCGCTGTTCGGAACTGACTAAATTCTTCACATCTCTGCTGATACAGAGCAATGGCCCAAGGTATTTAACGTGTTGGTATCGCCATCAGCACGTCTGTGGAAGGCAATTTGTTCCACTGGATACCGATGAACATCCATATGTCTGCGGTTCGAGTTAATAAACACATCTGAAGACAAGGTGCCTTTTCATTGCCTAATGAATGCAGTTCCGGGGGTATCAAAAATGATTTCTATCAACAGCACTCATCGTGATTGTTGTTAGGGTCAGGAATGCCCGAGTGTACCGACTTTCAGGCTCTGGACGGCATCTGGGATGCCGCTTCGGAGTCGTCGCATGCCAATATAGGCTATGATGATCGATTCTTGCAACTGTGCGTCGACCACAGCATTTACCTTAGCAACACTACTATCCAGCATAAAGGTTCACACCGCGTCACCTGGCGTCCACCCAATTCCTCATATACCTGGACCCAAATTGACAATATCACCACCAGCTGCAGATGGCGCGCATCATTCTAAGACTGACAGTCAGTTTGGAGTAAATGTCTGGATTCCGACCATACTCTAGTGCCCGCACTCCTGGCTCTCACTATTCCCGCTTAAAAGAAGCGCCTGTCTTCCAACAGTACCTGGGACTTGAACTGGAATTCTGCAGTTTAACAAAACTGTAACCAACTGACCCAGCAATTGTCAGTGATGAATGAGGTTTGTGAGCCGAAGGCTGAATGAGAGCTTTCAAGTGTTGACGCAAGTTGACGCTTGCTGTGCACCCAATTTAAGACGTTGTAATGGTGAATGAATCTCTGAGGCACCGATCAGTTTGATCAAAACGCGTAAATCCATTCTAATGGGCATTGAGTTGCAGCGTGTCCGTAACTCCATGTAACGACGTCAGACAAGGAGTCTTCGAATCGGTAGGGAATATTGGTAGGTTGCAAAGACTCGTGAGATGAAAAAGTGCTGTTCTGTTGTGTACAGCCGAGTGGTATTCCAGCTCATCCGGAACACGGGTGTGCGAACGTCATCCGATAGCAAGAAAATAGCTGAGAAAGGTGGACGGTTGATGCATTCTCAGCTTCGTCGTCTAGCCAGTTGGACGGAACATTTTGAAGAACAGTTCAGTAGATCTGTTGCGATAAGGCCGCTTGCCGAATCACCTGAGCCGAGGAGAAATGTAGACGTCACATCTCCCACTTTGAAAGCTATTGGACATACCAATTTTTTCTTGAAAAGTAACAACGCTCCTGGACCCGATCATCTTCCTGTATCATTGCTGAAAGATGCAGGTGCCCCTTTGTTGACTGGACCACCTTCGCTATTTAACACGTTTGGAAAGCTTAATAGGTACCTTCAGACTGGTGGCTATAAACTCTCATGCCCATCTTCAAGAAGGGCCAGCACTTTGTATACAAATCATCGCAACAGTAGCCTTATTTCCATTGCCTCCAAACTACTCAAGGGTATCATGCTTCGAAGACTTACTGGCCCATGTGAGGACCGAATAACTGAACGTCAAGCTGCCTTCCGCCCTGGTCGTGATTGTATCGATCACATATTTATCGTAGATTACCGAATTCAAGCCCGTTCATAGAGAAGCCGACAGTAAAGCTTCGCAACACCAAATTTATCCTGTCTTACCTCCCTGTAGTAACCGAACCCTAAAAAACAGCAACGGAAACGCAATTGTTTCTCCACGATTTTGACATCATCACTACCTGCTTTGGTTTGAATGAGTTCAAGTGAAACCTGCTCTACTATTGGTCACTTGTGGTAACCGTAATATTGTAATCGCGGTTAATGGGGCGTAGGGCCGTCAGGATAAAGTTCCACCGCTCCGGACGGTGCATTGACCAGACGTAAGACCATCGACCATATAAGTTAAGGTGGGAGGGAACCTCATACCCATGAACCGCAGTAGAGCAGTGATTGATAGTAAAGTTCACGGTCAGATGTGTGGGATCCGCCTGACATAACGAAATGTTTAATGACTTTTGATTCGCATCTGTCATCCGTCGCGAACGTCGAATTGGCAATAAACCGAGAATGTTCGACACAAAATAAATAAATCGTATATTCCATGGCGATGCGAGGTGCAGTCCAATTAGGTGATCTGATCAATGTGTACACCAAGATCGCAAAAAAGAATCAATTTGTGCACGCTTTTTACAATGAATCCAACACGGGTGTTAGAGTAATTGGCAGGTTTAAGGTATTAAAGAAAGTAAAAAGACAGGAAGAATAACATATGCAGATTTCAACAATTGTCTAGGTAAATTAATACTGCCACTCGTGAAATCGTCCCCAGGGAATCTGCTTGCATGCAAGCTATTCCCTCGAAAGATTTCGCTCGCACTTCCATGCTATACCTGGCCGCGTGCTGGTGTGGCATAATAGCATATGAGCCATCACCAGTTTATTCTATGTTGTGTTCTTTTTATGGCTGCTTTTATACATGTATTATAGGCGATGAGACCTCAGCCCGGTCCGTCATGCAGATCACTTATGGCACATCATTGTACGCCAGTCAGTTTGTGACAATGTGCCTTGCATAGGTGAAGTCTTATACAAGTTGGAAGCTATAATCCGTCACCTCAGGAGACCAGCCCAGTGGTGGCCAACAATGAAAACAGCAAGAATGTAAACTAAGAAAAATCGAATGCAATAGGTACAATATCGTTAATACCAGAAATAAGCAGATATGTTTTACATCAGAGTAAATAAGCATCGAGCTGATCATACGAACAAATTGTGCGACGTGACAGCCGAAGACATAACTTTACGAGTTGTCCATAGGCAAAAAGTTAACTAGGGAATCCGTTATGGCCATCACTGAATTCCAGTATTTGCTCCTGGACTGCTAAGGCCAGAGGCGACTGCATTTGGGAAGTTTAATGCTCGAATTTTGTGCTTTTGCGCTGGATTAGCCGGAGACTGACTTATGTAGGAAACTGAGATAAGGATATCTCCGATTGAGTTGAACAACGTTAGTTTCTCATTTTGTTCGACTAGATGTTTCTCTAACGTCTTTATTTTGTCTGAGAGTGGAGATATACGATCGACAACACTAACTGAACTCACATTGGTTATCCTGACTCATTGGCACGGAATGTGTGCAACAGGACACAGGTTCCTCGGCACTCGTGAGCGCAACGTCATTGTTTACCGTGATTATTCGATTTTCCACTCTCTTTTTCCTCATTGCACTAGTGTTACTGGCAGTCATCTTCTTTTAAATGGGAAGATAAAAGCTAGCTAGTATACGCTATAGTCCAGCGTGAATTCTGGAGTAGCAAAGGTCGTTAAGATCCAGTGACTTAGCTATTCAAGTCTCCTCCAATAGGGACGGACGGAGTGGTGCTAAAGAGCTATCACGTGCTCTGAGCTGAAGCGCTGCTTGATGCAGGTTTATGCAAGCTTGTGTCCAGTTATAGGCATTTCAAATCCCCGTCCGGAATACTGTCCGTCACTAACGTGTGGTGTTAAAGGGAGATAAGGACAGTGGTAGGCAGTGAATTCCTGGATTTCGCAGGTGACTTTTTAAATTCCTTATAGCGTATTCATAAGCCGACCCTCCTCTACAGAAACGAAAAACGGTACAAAAAGCATCGGATTATTTTCGGTACTATACGGTACTCTTTGCCAAGAGTTGGAGCAGAGACACATATACAGACGACCTACTATGGTGGATTTCGTTGATTTGAAAGCCGCTTTCGACACTGTTGACCGCGCAAGGGTATGGTACTGCCTATTCATGAAGGACGTGCCAGCTGAATTCGTTTACACTATGCAGTCTCACTACCGTGACTTTTGAGGCCGTGTAAGAGTCCACAGGAAGCTGTCTCCTAAAGTCCCCACGACAAGTGGGGTTCGCCAGGGTTCACCTATGTCTCCTTTGCTCTTCCACTTTGTAATCCAAACCATCATTAGTTACTCAGTTCTTTCAGACCCCGCAATAGTGGACGTTCTACCGGGCGACACACTGACAAACTTGGGGTATGCGGACGACATAATTCTCCTCGGGTCTGACTCAGTGGCTATGCAAACACTACTGCACAGACTGACGCCTAGCTCTGCACGCCTCGGCCTGTACTTTGCACCTTCAAAGTGCCAAATGCTAATACAGCACTGGACTGACACACCTGCGGACATTTCCGGACACCAAAGGGAAGTGATGGATCGGTTCACTTACCTTGGTAGGTGTGTCACCTCTGGTGGTCACATTACTGAGGAAGTTACTTCGCTTATCAGAAAGCCCGTGTGACTTTCCGGAGACTCAAGCATCTATGGAGACGGCTGGATATCAGCTTCAGCAAAAGGTAGGGTGGATAACGTCACGATATGGCAGGCATTACCGTATGGATCAGAGACCTGGCCAGTTCGCAATGAAGACTTTGAACTGTTGAGCGTGTTTGATCACCAGTGCTTGCGGAATATTACGCCCGTATGGTGGGAACACTGGGTGAGCGATGCTGAGATTCGCCAGTTGGTTTATGGCAAGAAACCTTCTGTTGCCTCACTCAATTGTTTGCATAGTCGTAATCATTAATGTTGGCTGGGCCATATCCACCGTTTGTACGTTGATCGGCTTCCTCGACGTGCATTATACAACGTGACCACACCAATTTTGGCGAAACCGAGGGTGGCCGGTCCATAACGTGGCAAAGGAGCTTGATGAAATTGACTGAGCGACTTACTCAAGTTGGCGGGTGCCGTTTTCCTGAATAGGGGGCACGAAATGGTCCACACCAGAGACTGGAAACCTTTTCATGCTTGGCGCAGCCAAGCAGACACTGGCATTCCTGCGTTCGGTTTCTTACATCCGGTTGCAAACATTTTCATTTCATTCTGTTTGGCTTAACGCACCTCCTTCTTGCTTACATTTCCTCTACATTTCGTTTATGCCTAATCCGACTACGTTGCCGTCGTTATTTATTGTTATTCTTGAGATAGGAGTCGTGGCAAATGGATCCACGCACTTCGGAGCTCGGATCATAGTTTTCAAACTTAACTGAACCGTACTGAACGGATACAACACAAATATATAACAAGTCCCGTAGGGTGGCCAGAATGAGAGCCGCAAACTGTTAAGTGGAAAGCAAGATAGTAAAGGAAAGTCCCTATGGTAGACGCACCATACTCTTCACATGGTTGGCGGTAGCAAGGTCCGGATTTGCCTGTCACTGTGGCTTCCATATGACAGCCACAGGACGCCTGCCTGCGCCTAAAGAGGGACCATCGGCGGTGTACAGTTCAAAAGGAATCTTCCTGTATCCCCAATCTGGACTGCTCACATGTGGGCACGGTATCTCTATTCCCTACTTATTTTGCTCATTTTACATTACTTTACTCTGTGTCCTCCAATCGGTTACCATATCGCATATTTACTCCTTTCTCTCGATCACTGACATATCCTTCACGTTTCAAGGCCATTCATATTATTATGTTACTGTGACACTGCCCAAATACTCGCACGCCGCCGCATGCTGTACAGTTTCTGCCCTCTTGCACTACGATTGTAAAATATATTCGTATCTAATATGCCTTATAGAAACACGGTTACAGGATACTTCGTTTTATTCTTCTGCCCAGACCGTGCGGTAAGTTTAGGTTTCGTACGACTTACTTAGTTTAAGCTTAGTATCGTTGGTACAGATGGCTTGCGCTGCATCACCCACAGCTCCATACCTCACATGCATTGTAAACCCGAAGGAAAATGACCCAGAAGCATGCGGATGGGAGCCACGTTTCATCAACGGAACCGGCACGCACTCCTTCAATATACATACTAGCAACATTCCTACCTATTTAGCTAGGGAACCTTGCTTATCATGTGCACACAAAGCGGTGGCTGGACCGTAGTCCGCTACACACTGGATGGAACCACACTTTGAGCCTAGCATGGCCACGAGGACCGCGTACCCCGCCCCGTCCCCAACAGCGATTCAGTCTCCGTTAGCCAGTAGGGGAAAGTGTGTAAGACGCACCACCCTTACGGGCTTACGCGAATAACTTTGGCTTCATTTGCAAGATTTCTGGAATTCCTACCTTGCCCTGTCTGGCGCACTATGAGCAATATCTCTAGCGGTTGCCACGATTTATATAAAATTAGTTTTTCGCTGGGGTGGGCATCATACCCTATACTTTGGGTAAAACACCCAACAATGTGGGGTAAGATGCCCACTGGTGGACATCTTACCCAACCTCACGCTAAATGATTAAGAATGCATACACTGATATGCAGATAAATATTGAAGGTAGGGGTATAGCATATTGTAATACAGTCATGGCATATGCACAAGGTGATATCCAGGTCGTCACATAGCAAAACAATTTATAGAGACTTTAAAATTGGAAGTCACTGTGTTTGTAGCTCGGGACTGCTCAGATGAGTTAAATAAAACCAAAGATTTACTAATCGTTTGATTCACAAGTATGGCATACACAGAATTTAGAAATCCTTGGGGTGCAATCTTCATGGACCAACATTTGACATACAATGCAGGTGACCCACTTTTCACCAGGTCGAGTGCGAACAAGTTTTTTCGCCCTGGGCCAAGCAGGACCATTCATCGAACTCGTATGATGAAGAGGACGGTTTTGACTTCGTCACTTTATTGGTCTTGCTGCTGCTGGTTTGTTTGTTGTTATACTGAACTTATTAATAATGACTCTGTTATAACTTCGGCACCTTCGCTTTTGCGGCATCCTTTCTGCATGCTTGGGTTGATTACTTTCGGAGTGGCACACAAGTCTTCAGTGACCTGAATTTCAGTCAACATTGATCGCGTGGTAGTACCAGAGGAGGTTTTGTAGGTCAACTGACGTTGAATGAGCAGATCTACCATAAGCAGATGCGTTCATGGCTGAAGATGAAAGCATGTGGTCATGATCTATAGATAGTGAAGTTGGAGTGATAATACCATATTCAGCAGACGCGTCTACTGATGCGGAGTTCACTTGGTGTGTAATCGAGCGTAATGGGTCAAACGTGCTTTAATCGGCACAAATATCCTGTGGCTCATTAAACTGGGCAGCAACAAAACCATTCTCGTTAAAAACAAAGGGATTAAACTGCCAAATTCCACAGGAATCAAAGCCCTTTGTAGCAGTAGCAACGGTTGCTGATTTGTTGAAAGCTTGTTCAACTATTGAGGCCAGCTCAAAAATGAAATTCGTTGACGAGGATGATTTAACACCCATTGAGTAGCAGAGGTATTGAAAGCCAACTTCAAGATCTTCAAAAACGAGCGGTCTCAATTCTGGAGGTTGTGGTGCTGCTGGATGTAGGGCTAAACTGATGCTACCGTGCAGCTGACAGTCACCAGAAATGTGTTGTGGTTTCCGCTGATTATATGGCGAACCTGCCTGAATCTACTGTGCCTAAACCAACCAGTTCAACACGTCACGAAATGAGAACACCAAGCCAGCCGGACCGACGGATTCGGATTCAGATTCTGATTCTATTGTATGGGAGCATGTCGCATTAAATAGGTTGTAGGAAACCACTAACACAATAAAATTTGAGACACTAATTAATATTAATTAGCACAAACCAAACGGTCCAAGTTCATGGTCTCACTTGTCGTTCTTTTCACATAAATTCGCACTTTGAGCTCTACTGGCATTCAATCTCTAATAGTAGATCGATCCACCGTTGCGCTGCTGACTCTCCGTAACACTGGAGGCGATATGTGTAATGTGGTGGCAATGTCAGCATGGTGATATGGCTAGCAGACGACAATTTTACAGCAGCAAGACTTTGTGATATTGCTGGTCATTGATTATCAACAAAACAGGTTCCGTCATTGGCGGTTTAACGCTAGTAATGAAATGTTTGAGCCATTTTTCGAATTGCTCAGCGTCTTACCATGCATCACCTGAGCAAGAGCTAATTGATTCGGTAGGTGCTCCCCACAACAGAGTAGGATCTCACAGTTTCTTTGTGAATATGAACATTGGCGGAATGTCCGTCTCCATCGCAATAAAAGCAAAAATGATTGTCAAATTTTTCTTCTTACAGAACTTGGGCTTTTCCTATGGTATGTTTTTCTTTTTAAGCCAAAATTTTGTTGGCTTTTGAACACGTGGAAAACTAGTCACATCCATATCCCAAATCTTACTTCCGGTAACTGCGTGAGATCTCAACACAGAACGCAAACGGTCGCAAAATCTGTCCCCTTTTGCCTTGTTGAATACAGTTGTACGAGATAGGCTGACTGTATCAGGACTTCTAAGTGAAATAAAAGGATTTCGTATTAGAAATCCCTTAGCCAACTTTAGCCTGTAGATTTAGTCTTATTGTTGAACCGATGAGGTAGGTTTATCTTTTTTGCGAGATCATGTGCTACACGTCGAACCTCTATGGTCGTCAAACCAAACAGTGGTGCATCCATAGTCTTTATCTTTGACAAAGTGCCTCTTCCAACTTCGGCTGAAGTACTAGAATTCAACGCGCATTTGTCAAATATAATAACAAATTACTCGTTAAATCCCTTCAAATTCTTATGGGTTTAAATGACATGCCGAAATAAGGTGGAAAAGAACGTAAAAGATGTTGTTGAGTCAAAGTGTCAGTAAGAAGAGCATTCGGTAGCTGAATTTTATGTATGAAACAGGGAAGGCGAATATGAAACTGTCGACGCTACGAACTGGAGTAGTATGTGGTTCGCAATAGGAAAATATATGGGTGGGTTTCTAACCCACAGGGGGCGTCTAACCCCACTCTACCCTAATGGAGCTGGAGGATGTTAGACAGGTATGCACCTCGTCAACATTCACAACAAGCGCAGGTACACCGGGGATATCAAACAACCAACAAAATTTGCCGAGAAGCAAACACGCGAAATAGACACATAATATGCAGCAGAATAATAGAATTGAGCAAACAAAGTGAAGTGGAATGAATTTTGTCCAAATTCAAAAGACCTAGTTTAAGTGTAAGTTGGTTGAGCCCAACTGCATTGTAGAAGCATCATGAATGCAACATCAACCGCAGCATGATGTATGCATATGTTAACCGACCACGTTTGTGTAGGTTAATACTAGTCGTGCAACTTTTGCCACATTATATCGTCTGCCGATGTACACAGACTATATCTCGCAATTTAGGTGGGTTAGAACAACGTCTTTCCGGCCAGTGGCCGAGTGGTCTGTTCGCATGGTTTGTAACCATAAGGTCACCTGTTCGAATCTGCTTAGATGTGGGCGTCCGCATGACATTCTCAGCCCACGCGCGGCTGGTGGTGGTCGGGTGGCCGCGAAGCGCCGTTACGGCGTACAGCTGACATACTGTCTTATTTTACAGCAACGTCGTGACGCGTTTAATAGCGCGGAAACCACCTGATTTTGGAATGTGTTTCATGGCTGACAGGCACGAAGACATTAACCGTTTCGTCCATATTCTAACCTATTGTATTTAGTGGTCAAGTTAAACTGGTGGCCCTTCAAATTCGTGTTGTAACTGTGTCAGAGGCGTAGCAACTACATTAGCCACCCGGTACGGTAGTAGAATTTTCGCCCCCTCCCCCTCTGGTAGTTGTAAATCTGTGACCCCTCAAATTAGGCTCAGGGTAAAGCGCACATTGTCTTTCGATGAAACGGATGGACGTTGGTGACACTGAGGTAAATGTAATAAAAGTGGCCTCAATGGAACGAGCAAGGGGATCGGTGGAAGAACGTTTGCACAGGTGTGACACCTGGCGCAAAGTTGCTGTTGCTCATATAGAGTACAATTAAAATATTCAAACCTCAGCGGATCTGGAAATGTTGTCCTTGGCATTTGGTATCAACCAATCAACGGTACTAAAAATGTCGCACCCCGTCACATGCCACCCGGAGCGATATGTCAGTCTCAAGCTCAAGGGCAGGGTGTACAGTGCCTCCGTTTGTACGGCCTTTTCGTACGGCCGACTTGACATGTTCGTTGGGAATATATGAAATGTTTGTCAGCTTTCTACAACCGTTATTCGCGAAGGATTGCTCGTGTGTGTGGGCAAAATCAAGTAAGCAAAGTAGAAGTCCGAGATAGAATGCTCGGAGCAAACGGTCTCCGTCTCTAAGATAGTATCCTTCGACACCGCATGCGGTGGCTTGGCCACGTATTTCGCACGTCAGTATACCGTCTTTCCCGTCTAGCTTAATTTGCGCTTCCCGAGAGTGATTAGAAGAAGTGCTGCGATAGAAAACCGAAGAAGTGGAAAAGGAGCATGAAGAAGTCGACATTATGCTTAGCCCCTGTCGGAGCAGTCCGCCTTCCAGGCAGGGAACCAAGCGACACTGACTCCCACGTGCCTCTAACGGTGAACAGTTATCAGTGGCACCAAGGTTGTTCGGTCGTGCCGCCTAGAAATTAATGTTCAGTCGTTAAACAAAAAAGAAATTAAAAAGCGCGCATGTGAAGTACAAATAATGAACCTTTTTGTTTTAATATTGATCTAGGTTGATCTAGGTATCGTCCACGGCTCGGTAATTCACTCCGGGAACAATTGGAGGAAGGCTGCTTGTGGAGAGTTCCGTATGATGTGGTTTATTCGCCGCTCCTTCGGGATCCTAACGGCTGATATCATTGTGGAGCTGTTCTCAGCCTTTGTGTAACCCCACTTAGAATATTGTATGCAGGCTTGTCCACCTTGTCTTAAGAGACAAAATGGAACTGGAGACAGTTTTGTGATTGGGTACAAGGTTAGTGAAAGGATTACGGGGCAAACGTATCCCAAACGTTTGCTTAGCTTGGGTATGTACTTAAGACACTACCGCAGACTTAGAGGAGACTTGATCCTCACTTACGGTATATTAACGGGTAAGATGGGTCCAGACTTGTCCTGGCTATTTAGTCCCGCCAAGCTGCCTAGTATCCGAGGTCACCCGTTGAAGCTGCACAAACTGCACTCTGACCGGGTAAGGACGGAAACTGGCTTGTCGCGCCGTGTTATTGAACGTTGGAACTCGCTTCCGGAGCACTTCATTATGGAGTCTGCAGTTGAGGGTTTCAAGCTTCGGCTTGAAGCACTTGGATGACGGTACCAAGCCTTCCCCTTCTTCTAACCGACTTGTATCCTCAAGTTTTCGTTCGTTTTGATATTTCTTCTCACACCAGGGTAGTAGCATTATAGAGCTGACATTCCTCCTCTTGTTTTCTTAGCTTACCCTTCACTCTCTAACTTCACATAAAACGGTCTGGCAGGGACTGCTTGGCAAAGAAATGTGGGCCGTACTTAGTTGGACATAATATAATGCGGCCTTTGTTTTAAGCTTTTCAATCGCTCAAGCAGACCTATCAATTCCCGATCCTACGATAGGCAAAAGCAGGAACATTCACGGGATTATCCTATCGTCCCGGTCCCAAGTGAAGTTGAAGTTGTCCTCCATTTTTACCGTTCCAGATGGCACACTGTTTGTAGTCAAAGTTGTGATATATGCAGACAAGAAGCGAAGTGTGCCATCATTGGACAAGGTTACCAGCTATTGCCCCTAACTTCGAACAAATTGATACCTCTTTTGTTTGATCACAATGAATAGAGATACCAGTCATCGAATCTGAGCCCAGTGGAATCTCATCCGAAACCTCTACTCCTGTAGCTATCACGTCACGACGGACAACGCTTGGCAAAACGGTTAATGACTGATTGGGGAGTCATTTTGAGGAAAACGTTGTGTGAATGGATTGCGACGTGGGACTTCAATACGGACTGCGATTCACAATGAAGCGAATCTTGACAATTCGATCACTAGGACCGTAGATGTAGCGTATGGAAATGCAGTGTTGCCCACCCGAAAACACTGCACTCCACGGCGCATTCAACTTTGTTTGACCTCATCAGATAGTTCTGGGCGGCCAACACCAAATTCCCACACTCTTCAGCTACAGTCCTAATGATCGAATTGGCCAACGTTCCTTACAATTGTAATGACGGCGACATACGTGACCGAGCGGTTGCAAAAAAGCGTCCTTCTGCTTTATTCGCCTTCAAATCTTCGGATTTACTCTCACACAGACTTACGTAGCATCACTGGATTTGGCTCCGCGAGTTCCTCCTACTACTCTTCTTCTTTTGGATCTGTTATGGGTGGAACAGCAGCTAAGTGTGCTTTTGCAATTTCGATGTTAACCGTGCTTGAATCTTATCGGAGCATTTCCCCTCGTCGCATAAGTACTCTTGTGGGCTTATTTCAAAGATCCTTTTGAGAGTCACCCGAACGTCTTACTACTATTCCTTCTGGTGGCTGTACAAAGCGACAGCTGTCAATTTGGTCCGCCCTTGGAACAGACACTGTCGTCATGAGTCAGTATCTTCCAAGTTAGCTTGCTTTGCCTCAATCCTACGCTGCATCGCTGCCTATCCACTTACCGGCTGGATCGATGGCAACCCTGTCGCCTGTCTACCTTAAGGGAGGTGTGACTCATCTGGAGGCTACACCTCTGACCCATCTGGCTTCAAACAAGCGCCGATTGCCACGCAACGAAAAACGAAGCCAAATCAAACACGTTGCCTCCGTATCTCTGTCCTCTTGCTACCCATGTTGTAGTGTACATCCAGTTGCTCCATTCCATCTTGTGGTTGTGGAACCTGTACACCATATCACCATCATCTGTGATCATTCCTGGTTCGCTGTCTCAATACTGACCGCGACCACATATGAACAATGAACAATGAATTTATAAGGGTTAAGAAGCGTTGCTTTACAAGTCCCGTTGGATAGTTGCAGGGGATATCAACATAACAATAATGATGATGAGAATAGTAAATTGTTAATACTTTAAATATGAAAATAAGGACTTATCGTTTGCTTCGCTGCAGTCCTGCGATCCTCTCAGATTCACGGCATCCACAGTTAACAACAAATCATTCCATGGTAAACTCCAGGTGTAGGATGGAGACGTAGTGTTAAGTAACAAAGTGTAAGTGGCTGAGTGCATCGTCCAACCGTCTTTTAAATATTGTTAGTGTCGGTGCAGAGACGACCGATTCTGGGACAGCGTTCCACGGGTGACAGACACGGACTGAAAAGAAATTTCTGCAGCACTCCAGACGACTGTATTGTTCTGCGAGTTTTAATGTGTCGCCCCTCAGGTTTGTATTGCTGCTGAGTTGCAGTAAAGGGCGGCACACATGATGTGGGTCACGCAGAATCAAATATGCCATAATCAGATCGCCTCGTAGTCTGCGATAGCTTCCACTGAACAATCCCAGTCGTCGCAGCCTCTCCTGGTAGGAAAGATTACGCATTCCAATTACGTGCTTAGATGCCCGGCGTTGTGGCTGCTCCAGTGCATTAACGTCGTGTTTCAGCCATGGATGCCAGGCTTGAATTGCATATTCGACATGGGGGCGAACATACGCACTGAGAATTTGTCGAAATAGGGAGCTGTTTATTTGTCCAAACGCCCGCTTCAACAGCCCGACATGTTGGTTTCCGGTCTTAGAGGCCTTTTCGGATTGCCTGGAGCAACCCAAGTCATCTTGAACCAGGACACCTAAGTCACGTTCGAGAGTTGATTGTTGCAGTACATCCGTTCCGAGTCGGTATGAGTAGCTGCTTTGATGTCGGATGGAAAGCACCTTGCATTTACTAACGTTGCAATGCAATAAGTTTTGTGTCGACCATTGATACATCGTATCCAAATCATTCTGAAGCAGATGATGGTCGTTGATCGCCTGGATGTTGCGCCAGATCTTGATATGGTCGGCAAACATTAGGAAGTTTGAAGCGATTCCCTGTGCAAGGTCATTAATAAACACCAAAATCAAACGCGGACCTAGCATCGAGCCTTGCTGCACACCACACTCTACTTGTATGGGGTCCGATAAAGAGCTCCGAACTCTGACCACTAATTGCCGTTGAAATAGAAAGTTGGCAATCCAGCTTAAAAGAGGGTCTCCGATCCCGTAATGCCGCAGCTTAGATTGTAGTATCCGATGGTCTAGACGATCGAAAGCCTTGGAAAAATCCAGGTAGATCACAACAACACCTTCTCCAGCATCGGCTGCCTCGGTCCAACTACTGCGTGCAATTAGTAAATTATTTGTACCTGACCGCTGTCGACGGAAACCGTGTTGTTCAGGAGTGATGAGGTTGCAGTTTTCCAGATAGCACACCAGCGCATCGGCAACTATGGGTTCCATGACCTTGGAAGAAGGGTTCCTGGGCGGTAGTTGAAGGGATCAGTTCTGCTTCCACCTCTGTGAATCAGGCTTATTATTCCAAGCTTCCACATGGCGGGAATTTGGTTCTGGTCTAACCAGTGCTGGAAATTATTTCATTCTAAGCTAGTAGAAAAGTAGATAAGTGAGACATCTACAACCTAGATCCTGAACTGTTTTTTTCTATCTAATCCCTTTTGGAATTGGTGCAAAGTCACAAGAACAAAGTGGCATTGCCCCAAATGGACATGGCCCATTCGAAAGTCAATTGTGACCTGTGTGTAAAAACCGTTACGTCTGGTCCAGTTTGCTTTAATCTGCCAGAAAGCGCACTATACAAAATTTTAAGGATGAGTGCACTCGAACTAGCCAATATAGCAGCAAAACGAAATCATTTTGGTTCTGCCAAGTGTGCAAGTCCATTCCTGTTTGTTAGTTGTCTAATCATCCTATTGTAAAAGTGTGAAAAGTTTGACGGAAACAGGTGAGAAACTGGTGAACGCTAGCAATGCATTCGTGAAAGTGAACAGTGCAGACAACTACATTTGAATGAACACTTACAAACTCCCCTTTAGACCGAAGAAGAGGGGACAGGCTTCCCAACCTCACCATAGCGTCCTCAGTCTCCAACGACTCCTAGCCACATGACTCCACTAAGTTGAACAAGTCGTTTACAACCCACTAGCTTCTACATTCTCCAAGCGTGTAATAACTAATAATTCAGTTGACATACTCGAACACAAAACTCCAGCAAGCACATGGTAAAAGAATAACTGGACATTCTACGTAGTGGTTGCTGCTAGGGAAAACGCCTTCAAAAACACTGTGGCTCCACTTACCGGAGAGGGCAAAACTGTGCCTCAACATGGATCGCTATCACCAGCGCGGTCCACAAATCTCCACACAAAAGACAGAAGAACATAGTGCTCTTAAGCCGCGAACCACGAGACATAATCATTGTGCCTTAAGTCTTGTGTGCACTAACGTTCCGGAATCCAAATCCAACACAATAAGGGGGTAAACTAATAGAGGATCGTAGGTCAGTGGAATTTCATCTCTAGTGCCATTAGCATGAGCGCTGAAACCCATTGCGCTAAGACGCATCTTACGACCCCCAAACTCCTTACACTATGGTGAGCCAATATTACTTCGAGTAACACTACATTCCGCGGGCGAAGATGAGTCCTTTCAGCCTGCTGCGAGTCGACACCAAAGAGCATCGAACGGAATATTTATTTTATCGGATGTTCCATGGAAAGTACGTTCAAAGAATATGAACAATCAACGGGAAATTAGAAATCACGAGCTGAAAACCGTCATTATTCATAGCGTCCCCGAGTCTCAACCTTCATCTCCTGAAGGAGCACAGGCACACGATCTTGAGCAATGGTGATACATTCGCGACGGCTGTCTTTGGAAAATGTCTTTGCCACTTCCCTGACAAGGATTAGCGTGTCATCAAATTACAAAGGGTGTGGTCCTAGGTTGCTGAAGTTGGTCTTGCCGTCTGAGCTAACCTTACAAACAGTTCTAGAAAACTGAGGTAAGTTCAGGAGCATGCTGCCAACAGCAAGTTGACTAAAGACAGCAGGTTTACGACCAGATGCTACTGGTTACTCAAGGGCGAAAAGCAACTCAGTAGAAACACCTCTTATTGCAGAGTCCATCACAAAGACTGGTCTGACAGCCGTTATAGCATCCGGTGAGACACCACAGGAAGTGAGTGGCCATCAGGATCCTCATGAACCTGATTACATGGTGCAGGGAGTTAATCCAATGCATTCTCGCGAGCCGAAGACTATTCAGAAAACGAGTAGCAGCCGACCTCAAGAGAGTCGGCCAAGTCTCAAACCTGTTGCCTACATCCACTATCAACCTTCTACCATATGAATCACTCTCCTGTTTTTATACCAGCGCACAAGGTGATTTAAGCAAGCTGACGGAGCTTCGCTTGCTTCAGACCCCGATGTCAAGGGGCCTCGTTTTGAGAACAGAGACTTAGTTGAGCGAAGCGATCTGATGCAGATATCGCACTACCTGGGATGTCTATTCTACGCAAAGATTGACCCAGTAGTGGAGGTGGAGTACTACTTTATTATCGCAGAGAACTACACATTGATCTCATCGATTAACCAGAGTTTCAGATTGTCGATGCACTTTGGTGCTGTCTTCACCTAAGCCTTGGGGACGCACTTTTGTTGGTTGTGGTGTATCGCCCTCCTTTAGCTATCTTGGCAATGAACAAGCCCCTAACCTCCGTAATGAAGACCATTCTCTCACAGTCGTAAGGTGACTTCAACATTCACACCATAGAAATCCCAGCCTGTAACAACGAACACTTCAAAATAGAAGTACAGGAGATAATTAGTGGACTACCACTCTACAATCACATCACATGTCCCACAAGATTCAGGACGGAAAATAAACCGGGTGTCCTGAATCTCGTAATCACCAATGAAGAGCTTATGTTCGAAAAGGCATCGATAGAGAGTCATTTGGCACGTAACGACCACGCAACACTTATATTCAATTACATCAGTTATGAAGAGTATTCCGCAGAAAACACGGAGGATTATCAGCTCATTACGGATTACGGCGCTCTAATCAAACTTATAAATGCTACAAACTGGGCGTTTCTAGCAGAACGATCCCCCGATGTCACCTGATTTGATTTTGCGCACCAATTCAAACTCGTTAATAACTAGTGCTTCTAGAAAATGGCCTTCAAGAATGAAGACAGTAAAGTCATTTATGCGCAGCAGGGCAGGGAAGTGTATCGTCATGAGACATTTACTCTAGCAAAGATACAAGGAATCACCGAGTGCCGAAACATGGGAAGCCTAAACAATCCAAACCAATCACTGCATTAACTTGGTACGCGAAAACAAACTACAGAATCAACAGAATCTAGCTGAGAAATTCCTTTCAAATTCCAAGCTTCTCTACAGACACGTTAACAAGCTCCGCAAAGTGAGCGAGGAATTCCAGCCTAACCCACATTATGTGGACTCGCACAAACCGCAACCGAGGTGGCCAACGCCTAATGTCAACAATTCGCCCCGAAGTTCCAGAGCACCACATCGCCGCATACATTGTTCCCAATCGTTGTATCACCACCAGGAATTAGCCACATCACGTTTACGACTGCGGATGTTATGAAAAGGCTAATTGCCCTGCACGGTAACATCTCTCCCGGCGTTGATAATATTCGTCCAAAGGCCTTAAAATTGGCTGCAGTAAACTTGGAGGACCCACACTGCAAGGGCTTCCAAGGGTGCCTAGATGAGATACGGGGGCCAACAATCTGGAAACGGAATCGTCACTCCCTTCCATAAGGGATGAAGTCGTACAGCTCCGACCAACTATCGTCCGCTACTTCCGGTGCTCTCCAAAATCGCGGAAGCGATTGTTGCCGAAGCGCTGCTGAACTTCTTGGAAGAACGAAATATCATAGCACAAGGACAATATGGGTTTCGCAAGAACCACTGAGACCGTTGACAGCGGCGTGGGTGTTGATGCAGTATATCTGGACCGCTCAAAGGCTTTCGACCGTCTGAACCACCGTATCCTCCTTCACAAGCTGCAGTGTTGTGGAATGGGTAACCCAATCCTCCGTTGGATAGGTAACTTCTTGCTTCAACGACATCTGAATGCAAGAGTTCGCGGCGTCATCTCTGACCCAATCAATGTTAAGTGCGGAGTGCCCCAGGGCTTAGTACCAGGTCCACGACTATTCCTGATTAACATAAACGATCTCGCGACAGTGCTCACCTCCAATTCCTTACTCTTCGCTGATGATCTCAAGAATTGCGAGCCACTAGAACAAGCAGCGACAATGAAGCACTTCAGGATGATCTAGACAGGGTCTACGAATGATCAACTCAGAACCTGCTTCAGTTCAACATTGCAAAGTGCAAGGTGTTGTGCATACGCCATAAAACCACTTGCGGAATACAGATCTGGGGGAATCAAATATTGCAGCGCACCAAAACGAAATGCGATCTAGGAGTGTGGTAGTGCAGGGAAGATCTGGGCTGTTCCGCTCAGGGCCGAGAAAGCCTCCAAAAAAGCTAACCAACACCTTGGCTTTTTGCAGTGGGCATTCGGGCGCTTTAATTCCTTCCCATCTTTTCTCAGATGCTCAACGCCTGCATTCGGGCCACATTCCGAGTACGCTATCCATCGCCTGGCAGCTATGGCAAAAGCAAGACCTTACCGCTCTTGAACTGCCACAAAGAAGGGCGACCAAGAACGTAAAGGACCTGTTTCACCTCGCTTACCGATTGAGGCTGAAAAACATCGGGATCTACAGT
>CALYDF020001718.1:0-10041 GCA_944474145.2 Dicrocoelium dendriticum
ACCTATTTACATGGAACACACGGATTGCAGACTAGCTCCCAGGAATGTGACCTGGGTGTGATCGTACAGAGCAACCTAAACTGTTCAAAACTGGCTGAAGTAGCTGCAAAAAGAGGCAATCAGTACGTCGGCATGCTGCGAAGGGCATTCGAGAGGTTTGACCAATCAATCTTCCCAGTGATGCACAACTCCTACGTGCGTCCGCATGTTGAATAGACTATCCAAGCTTGGCAACCTTGGTTGAAGTGCGACCTAGAAGAGATAAAGGCACCACAACGAACAGCAACAAAGAATGCAAAGCGCCTGCGCTAGCACTCTTACCACCGAAGGCTGAAGTTGCTGGGAATTTTCAGCGGACGCTATCGAAAGCTGCGCGGCGATCTCATGTTAGCGTATCAGATATTGAGTGACCCCAACCACGTATGCCGCCATTTGCTGAAACTTAGCCACAACACGCAGCTCAGGGGTAACTGCTTAAAATTGAAGGAACAATATAGCCGTCTAGAGTGTCGACGGAATTAGTTTTCCCTTCGGGTTTGCCAACCCTGGAAAATACTCCCAGACTAAGTTGTATCCTCCCCTACCTTGGACCTTTTCAAAAATACGATTAGATGTTGCTCTTAGCTCCCAGCATTTTATTACCTAAACTCCTCTATTGTGGATTACGCTAAGCATGCTGTTCTACAGGATTTATGTATCAAATGAAACCAAGTGAGCGACCATATTTTACTTTTCTCAAGCCTTATATCAACGATCACTGCACCCCAGTGTATTTCTGGACGTTTACGCTCGATTTTTTTACTTTTACACTGATGTAATTTATCAAACAGGCAGACGTTTGTTAGATGACTCACATATATTTTGATTTCATCATATTCACCCCAGCCATCCTACGGGAAGTGTCAAGCACTTGATTTTATCCCGTGATAAATCATTGTTCATTGTACACTGAGTTTCATTGCAGTGTCGACTATCATCTGGCGTTTCGCATCGACCAAGAGGTCGAAATGCCTGAGAAAGCCAATGCCGATGATGGTAAAACAGATGGCACGAAAGTGAATACCCAGCGGAACGTGCGCCGAAAACCTACGTCCAGGGTAAACGACCGATGACCGCAGGTGCCTATTGGCGTGTCATACGAGGCACTTAGGCTTGTCGACAGAGACGCGGTAGACTCACGTTGCATAGGAGGAATGACGCTGACTTCCGCCTTGATATCAGCTAAGAACTGGGTCTCGGAATCATTATCCCTAATGTAGATGAGACGACTATGGGCTTTGCTAACGTCGTTCGTGGCCATTACAGGCCGGCGTGGCGGATCATCTGTGGCGAAGTAATGACATGGCTGTACGCACTTACGGGCTCTATCACCGAAACGCGAGTGGTAAAAGCAGTAACCTGGGGCATCAGGTTTTGTGCGACAGGGCGCTAATCCAAAGCGGCTGCGGTGTTTACGGTTCAAAGTGAGTTCCTCATTCTGGCGCTGAAACGACGCTATCTACGATAATAATGCGACTAGTGAGGACGACCGGCTAGTAGCAGGTGTCGGTGTGGTTGCGCCAGCACAAAGTTGCGTAGGTGCTTTGGTTTTTGTATCTGGCTGATGTCGTTCAATGACGCGGTCTGCCAGATCTGCAACTGCTGTGATCAGCAGATCACTTGCTACTACAAGGATAGCCTGAGTGCTTTCGGGAAGGCATTGCATCCAAAGTTCGCGCAGAATCCCTACGTCCATGTTGGACGTGCCGATGAGCTGTAGCATTTCGCGCAACAAGACTGAGGGCATTCTCTCTTCTAGCCGCAGATCACTAAATAGTTGCTGCGGGCGGATCTTGTCAGAATGCGTGATTCGCTGAATATTAGTCTGTTTAGGAGTCTCGTATTTCATTACTAGTGGGGGACAAAATATGATGTCTCACACCTGCGAGGATATACTCTGAGGAAGGCAAGATATTAGCTGATTATATACGGCGAAATCAGAAGAAATCCTACGAATGTAATGTACAGAATCCATTTCTACTTGCTCTATAATACAGTATACAGAACGGATTCTAGATGCAAACATCATAACGAAGGATCATTCGCCCAAAAAGGTCGAGGGGCTAACGCAACTGTATTGACCAGGACAGGCTCAACGGGGCTAACCGCGTATGGAAATGGCTCATCCTCCAGATAATCCATTGCAAAAGGCGAATAAAAACGTGGCAGGTGAGAAAACAATATGATCACAAGTAATGAAGCACAAAATCACAGGAACGAGCTCACGGAAATGAAAATTCAAAATGGCGGTTTGTCTGTTCTCCACCGGGGTCACCAATCGTTGGGTGGAGCCTGGGATACTAGTCGGTAATCAATGACACGCAAGAGCCATGTCAAATAAAGTACAGTATAGAAGTTGGAGGCGACTGAACCTAACGTATATTTTGCAGGCTATAAAAAGAGGAAGCGAATCAACCAGAGCGAGAGACGGTGCAGCAAGATACTCACCAAAACGATTTATGTCAACGGAAGTGCCGTCAGTAAAACAAGTGGACGTTTTGAGGTTAAAACAATCGTAAAATCCAATGTTGCAAAATACTGAAAGGACATGTTTTCCGGTACCCTACAGTCTAATGGTCAGGTGGAGCGCTTTGTTGACACCTTCAAGCGTGCACTTATTAAATCGAGAGGGGACGGTCCCACGGACCAGTGCATACAAACCTTCCTCATGGTGTATCGAATCACTCCACATCCCTCGTGCAATGGAAGCTCACCGTCAGAGATGCTCGGCAGACCAATCAGGTCTGTCTGGGATACAATTAATCAGAAGTAAAAATGACTAGCCGACCTGAAAAGTACAGAGGTGTCACAACATCAACAGTGTGGGACTGTGCAGAATCTACAGATCGGTGACCTTGTATGGGCAAGAGATTTTCGTCAATCGAAAACCAAATGTGCTCCGGTTGCAGTTACCAAACAGATTGGTCGAGTCATCGACCTAATAGAAGTCCAGGGCGAAACGGCACCGCCACACAAACCAGCTAAGACTTCGCTCTAGCAGTAATCATTGTTTACCTCACCGCAATCCCAAGCTTGATTTTCAGCTATTACTGGAGGAGTTCTCGTTGCCGAAACTACCAGATGCAAATTCGGATCGAGTGGAATATGCAAGTCAGGAATCGGTACCAGCAATGGATACAGTACTAGACACCCAGTACGGAATCAACGATCACCGGATCGATTCATATGGATTCAAGGACTGGAGGCTCCAGGCAGACATGTCAACAGGAGCGGAAGCCTAAGCCAAATTGCTGCACCTCAACCGATCCCAGCTATTCCCCGATCCAATCAGATTGTGCCACTGCCCAGTCAATCATCAGTGAGTTAACCATTAATGTACCGTATAACTCAGGCATTACGGGACACATGACTCTTGACTTTTGATCTCGTTGTATCAGTCCTACCTGGTCATAAGCACGATCTAGTCTTTTATCCACCTACTTCGAGTACTTCAGATAGTGAAACTGCACGTGGAATACTCCAGGAGGATCAACTTACGGCCAATCAAATAATGCCACCCTCGTGGTAATTGGCCGCTTCACCCAATCAGTGCCGGTGAGTTTGGCTCACCTGCCACGCCTTGGCTCCGTAACGGTGATGAGCGGCTCTTTTGTTCGCTTAGTATATTTCTTCCTAACACTCCCCTTCTCCGAGTTGTGTTGTACGATTTCAGCTTGGGCTTGACTTGTATGGGTGACACGAATTTGTGTCCCCGCTTCGGCTTCTGTGCTGCCAGGTTTCGGGGTGAATCAGGTGGTTGATGTGTTGGGGCATGTTGAGGAGTTTTCGCTTCACCTGCGTCGGCCAATAGGTCCAGAGGTAATTACGCTGCTGCTACTTGTTGTTGCAGATGTCCGCCAGTCCCTGCCTCCAACACCTGATTGGCATGTCTTACCCAAATTACCGTCCCCACCTGGATACCGTAGATCACATTACCACGTTTGTATAGCACACGGCCCATAGCCCATTTAGGATAGTGGATGCGATAATCTCTCACCAGAACTTGTTGGCCGACATAAAAAGTTCGCTTTCAAGCGCTGTGTTGAATGTCGTGTTGACGTTCCATCTGAAAGGTGTGGGACAGTATTTCTTCCTTCCTTTATCTGAGGGCATCATGCGGCACACAGATTTCCCTTTGAAACATAGTTTCATCCGGGGATAATGCTTTCGGTGTCTGCGGATTTGGAGTTGTGTGATAAGTCAGTAGAAATGTGTCAAGAAACTCTGCCCAGGTACCTACTCCCTTCATTTTTAGCAAGCTCTTTTGAGTGTATCCACAAAACATTCTGCTTGCCCGTTTGATTGTGGGTGGAAAGCTGGAGACCTTACATAGACGAGCGCGTTTCTGCGACAAAAGTCAACAAATTCGGAGGAGGTGAACTGCGTACCATTGTCCGAAACCAACGTATGGGGAACACGGAAAGGAGGAATTGCCTGTCGAAGAGCAGAGACTGTTGCTCCTTCAGTAGTTTTCCCCATTGGAATTACCTCTGGCCATTTACTGTGGGCATGGATAACGATGAGAAAATGATGACCATCAGTTGGACCCGCGAAGTTGATGTGTACCCTGAACCATAGTTCATTGGGTATTTGCCAGGATTACAATTCCGTCTTACTTGGCTGTTTAGAGACAATGACACATCGGGGACAATCCTTCGTTAAATACTTGATCTACGACCATATAGGAGGAACACACATAGCTTCGTACTAGCGATTTCATGCGATTCATTCCTGGGTGGCCAATATGAAATTGTCGGAGGACTCACTTTTGTAGGATGACAGGAATGACGACTCGATCTTAGAACAGTAGACAATTGTTGACGACTGATAGCCCCTTCTTCCGTTGATGGAATTGTTGAAGCTCCAGCGTTGTAACTCTCTTAGGCCAGCCATTGACGTGGAAATTGATTACTTGTTGTAGGGTAGAATCATGACGAGTAGCTTCCTGCACCATTTCGAACGTTACTGGTAAGGCACCGAAAAAATCAGACACCGCTTCATTTGCTTGCGGTTCTACCAAAATTTGAGCAACTATCAAATCCTCTGGTTCTGGATGCTGTGTACCAATTAAACGAGATAACGCATCCGCCTGACCTATATCGTGTGTAGATTGATACTTGATGACGAAATCGTAACCAAGTAGAACCATTGCCTAGCGTTAGAGATGATTAGCCGTACAGACTGGAATGCCTTTCTTTGATCCAAAGATTGCGACCAAGAGTTTGTGGTCTGCAAACAGCGTGAAAGTTTTGTCCATAGAGCATTTTGTGGAATTGATTGACTGCACACACCTTAGCCAAAGCTTCTTTTCCGTTCTATCCATAGTTGTGTTCCGCTGGGGTGAGTGATCTGTCTCATGTGTCACAGATTTCACCAAACCATTGGGGAAAATGTGACATATGACCGTTCCGATTCCGTAGTCTGACGCGTCAGTAGCAACCACGATCTCCAGCCTCGTACTAAAATACGTTGACTATAGGTCAGAACACAATATAAACTTGGCATCCTCAAATGCGGCTTGACATTCAGACCATACAAATTTGCTATCCTTTACTAGAAGTTAATTTAACGGTCCTCGTAGCCGATGCAGTACGGGCACAAAAGATTTACAGTGACTGATCAACCCCAGAATGATATGAGCTTCGCGACATGGTCAGGGGAAGGCATCTGTTTGGTCTCACTAATGTCGGTAGGATCGGAACGACGACCATCCTTGTCGCTGATGAAGCCAACATACGTTACACACTACATGCCGGTATTGCAATTTTCCGTTTTCAAGTGGAATCCGTAGTCATTAGCACGGTTGAGAACTGCTTCCAGTCTTTCCGTCAGCTCTCGATAGACCCTTTGATTATGATGTCGTCCAAATAAGCTGCGACCCCTGATAACCCAGCTAACATCGTATTCATAATTTGTTGACAAATCGCGGGAGCTGATTTGACATCAAACGGCATACGCTTGAAATGGTAAAGACCTCGGTGCGTATTGATTGCCAGCCACTCCTTTGAAGTATTGTCCACTTCAATTTGAAGATAAGTATCTGATAAATCCAGCTTTGCAGAGTAAGCGCCACCACTAAGCTTAGCAAATAAATCTTCTGGGACTGGTAAAGGTGACTGGTGCTTATAAAGCAGCATTCAATCCCGTAGAGTAGTCAGCACACATACGAACGGTTCCATTAGCCTTCTTGACGGCAACAACAGGCGCTGCCCATGCTGAATAGTTTACAGGTTGGGTGACGCCGGTTCGCTGCAAACTATCAAGTTCCACACCAACAATTGGAAGCGCAACGAATGGCACCGGTCTTTTGGGTCGGAATACCGGCTTTGTACCGCCCTTGAGAGTAAGGCTTGCTTTGATTTTGTGCATCTTCCCAAGTCATTGCGAAGTACAGACGGGAATTTTCTTCGTAGCTGCTCGATCAGCTTATTTTTTGATTCATGCATTTTTGAAAGGACATCGCACGTCCCAGCCGGAGGGTATTGCAGACTTCACTCAGGAGAATGTCGAACATGTTGAGCTTCTGGGCCCAGTCAAGTTCAAGCAGATCCAAATGTGACAGCTCCGTGATGTGCACGGTGTCGTTCGCCCGGGCAGCGCCAATAACCATTTCACACCGCAACTCACCAATGAGATTAAGTTAACCTCATGAAGTGTTAAGTGCAACATGTGTCGTTCGGCTGATTGACAGAGCACCAACATACTACCAAGTTTTGCTAGAGATAATTGTGATGTCCGAGGCTGTAGCTAGCTGAAGACGCACTTGTTACCAGTTCAGGTGAACTCTGATTTGCTTTCTGCGATCCACGTGTTCATCAGAGTAGGCCGCTTGAACCATACTATAGTTGCTGGATCTTTTGGGAACATTTGAATTTGATTGCGTATGTATAGCACGCTTGAACTGCAGTCTGGATCGGCATTGCGTTTCCTTATGGCCCCGTTTATGACACTTGTGGCAAACATGTTTCAAGAATGGACACACTTGAACAAAATGCCACTCACCACATCTCCAACAGGCAGTCGGGGGCTTGAGATTCTCTCTGGGATTTTCATGGCCTGTTTCACTTGGAAGCTTTTCCTTTGAGGTGGTTTTTAATGCACTAAGACTTTGGGTTGATGTTGCTTCTCCAGCCTAAGCGTGTCGTGCTTGAGGTTCAGCAATCGTTGACATTCAGCAGTTATGGTCTGTAGAGACATTTGCTGGTTTTGTTCATGGTTACTCGGCAGCCTGATGCGAATCTGCATCCCGTTGGGAATGTAGGCTACAAATAAAAATCAGGCATTTGAACTGACCTGCCGTGATGGATTTGATGTCGAATTTTTCGCAGTCGCGATTGACGATGCCAGCGTAAGTGACGTAGTCGTCAGCGTCCAATTTTGTGATCTTCAGACATTTATATCGCTTGTTGAAGATGGATGACTGCTCTCCAAATATTTGTCCCAAGCATTTGACAATCTCATCAAAAGTGTAGTCTCAAGCTTTCTTTGGCAAAATAAAATTGACACACCTGGAGTGCTCTGTTGTTCAAACTTTCCTTAACGGTATTTGGACTTTCTAATCGTCATCATGGTCTCCAAGTTCAACGCGGAACACATCTTCATAACGCTTGAACCAGGATTCAAAGGTGAGGCCAGCATCAGGGTTATGCGAAAACTCGGTAATGCTGTTAGTGATGACGTCTACCGATGCGAACGGCTTGACGATTGTAGACTGTGAACCGGCCTGGATTGACAGTTTGTGCGTAAGTGTTTCGATCAGCCTGAGTTGGGATGCCTCAGATAGTGCTTGTTGCTGCAGTGAATGAGCCTGAGCTCGTCAGCTGATATGGACATCTTGATTAGCGTTCAATCCGTCGCCAGCTGAAGTAGTCGTCCCTCGCCTGAAGTGACGGTTGCTTCTCAATCGGATTTCGAAGACTCTAGCTCTCCACAGGAGAGCGAGAAAACCGGATCGGACGAGCACAGGAACAGGGATGTATTAGCCAACTACACGGTTCATTATGAAGGTAAAATGAAAGGTTCGTGCATGGTACTTAAAGCGCACATGGAAAACTTCAGAAGGGTCAACTTACGGCTAATCAAGTAATGCCACCCTCCTGTTAATCGGCCGCTTCGCCCGGTTGGCTACCTGTTTGCTTTTATCAGTGCGGGTGTTTGACTCGCCTGCCACGCCTTGGCTCCGTAAAGACGCTGGGCAGCTCGGTTGTTCGCTTAGCGTATTCCTTCCTATCATTCTTCCATAGACCTCCGTCTAGGATAAGCAAACTGATGCGTACCATCTGGAAAAGTGAGTCATCATCCTTTCAAGAAGAATCCCGAAGACAATCAGGTTTCTGAGGTGCCGGCAATTGGCCGGTACTTATGTGAACCTTTCTTTGGCACCGGTGTAATTCCAGCATTTCTCCAGCAGTCGACAATTTTACATTCCTCTATGTACAACTTGTACACGTCAGCAAGAGGCTGCGTCAAGGAATCATCACATACGTTGAGGACTGAGGGAGATAATCTGTCCGGATCACTTACTTTATTGGAATTTAGCTTCATCAGTGGCTTGAGTACTTTTTCCTCTCAGTGGTAGATGAACAGATTGTAAGACTGTCCACTAGGGTGAGGAAGGGTAAGAAGTGTAGTTAGCACTGAAAAAATAAAACTTTTCTTTCAAATCTTCAAGCTCCAGGTCTAGATTTGACACTCGGTGAGAAACACCACTTAGTTGTTTCAACATCCGCCAGATCTCTCGGCAGCCATTCTTTCCGAGAATCATCTGGACATGTAGGTGGTTTAGACGATGCAACTCTAACTTGACAGAAATAGAAAGTGCGTTCACTGCAGAGTGGTATTTCTGTAGGAAAGTTTTCTCTTTTAGTCTTCACAGACCTTTTAGACAAGAAGGTAAAAACGGATCGGCTCGGATATAATTCGCTTCCAGTAGATAGCAGGTATCAAGTGAGATGGAAATAGCTCGTTAACAGGTCACAGTACGTAGGTAAATGATTGTCAAGGAAAATACTAAAATCTGTAGATGCAATCATTTCTCGTAGTAGATATTTGTTCTGTGGTGAACGTTGTCTAAATTTGACCATAAGATTTTATAGCGAGGGAGTTCCAAATGACGCATTTTGCTGTAGACGACAGGCGATATCTTGCCATTTGAGTGATACAATCTACCAACTGCCGATAGATTGTACACAAAAAATAACTTTGCATTGTTTAGGAGAATCAGATCTATAGTCGCTTCAAGTCTGTACCATTTCACAATTGCTAACATCCTTAGTGCAGAAGCTATCATTCCTAGTGCAGAAGCTTTCCTCCTTAATGCAAAGGCTATCATCCGATAATTATCGCACTTGCATCCACGTAGCACTGCGTGGGCAGCGGCTACAAGCCAATAGAATTCGAGTTAGCGTAGAGACTGAACACAGTTACGCGCAGAATACTCACGCTTTCGGAGGTGGGTAGGAAAACTGTGAGACTTGGGTGGGACTAGCGTGGTCCAAATCAATTGGAGGGCAATTGAGACTTTACTAAACGGAGCTCAGCCGGTGCATAGTGTGCCGCGCGCCCTCACTGGACAATAGGGGTGTCTGAGACATTTAATGGAGCGCGCACAGTCCCTGAGAGAGAGGAAACGCGTGCGCTCAGAGCACCGGGTATAAGTCTGAAGTGTAGTCAAGCCTCTTTTGTAAGTGATCAAAGGAGATGTCTGAGGCTATGCCGCAAGTGATGCACGCAGGACAACGGTGCACAACGTTTGCTTGGTACTAAAAAGATGCTCTAAACAAGAGGCGCGGATAGGTTGCCTCGTTTTGGTGGATATTCAGGTTAGTTCGATCGGATAGTTGAAGGCGCAGTAGAAGCTACCGTTTGACCTCGAAGTCAAGTTGTCCGTAACCTAAGAAGCGGAACGATCTCCGTCGCAGCAGAATGGATATCAGTCACTACACGTAACTTCTTTCCTTACGCGGTGAAATATCACTTTTGTGACGGATCCACAGGTCTAAG
>CALYDF020001719.1:0-27791 GCA_944474145.2 Dicrocoelium dendriticum
GACTGTGAGTAAGTTTCTTTCGTTAGGAGCAGAACTCGAAAATGGATGACAATACGCAACGCAGCATGGCGAGTGTACAGAGAAGCTCCAGCACCAGAAACTTGGGACAACTACGCAGCCCAAGGTAACCACTGCACACAACTGCTAAGAGAAGATATAGCCACCTATCAGCACATCGCAAAAACCTTCGGTGCGTACCACAAACTGTAGTACAAGCACGTCAAAAGCCTACGAAATGTGAGGCAAGGATTTCCTCCACTCAGGATGGCTGATGGCCCAACAAGAACAGTTGTGGAAGCAACAAACGCGCTGCGGATGCAATACGCCTCCACGTTTCAGAGGGTTTTGTTACCAAGTGATCTTCCAACTTTTGTCGTCTCCTCGCCGGGACCAACCCACATCGCTTTTACCCCGGAGGCTGTATTACAAAAGCTGACGTCTCTACGCAAACACAGCTCGACGGGTGTCGACATCATTCGTCCAGAGGGATTGGGAGCAGTAGAATGCCAGCTGGCAGGACCTTTATTTAGCTCAGTTTTTCAAGCGCTGCTTAGAACGGAATCAAGTTCCCGCCATGTGGAAGCTTGGAATAATAATTCCGATTCACAAAGGTGGAAGCAGATCTGATCCCTCCAACTACCGCCCAGTATCCCCTCTTCCTATACTCTCCAAGATCATTGAATACGTCGTTGCCGATGCATTCGTGTGCTATCTGGGAAACGGTAACATCATCACGCCTGAGCAGCACGGTTTCCGTCGGCAGTGGTCACGCACAACGAATTTACTAATCGCACGCAGTAGTTGGACCGATTCAGCTGACGCTGGAGATGGCGTCGATGTTATCTACCTGGATTTTTCCAAGGCTTTCGATCACCCAGACCATCGGGTACTAATTGCCAAACTCCGTAACCCCATTCTAAGCTGGATTGACAACTTTCTACTTCAACGGCAATTAGTGGTCAGAGTTCGGAGCTCTATATCGGACCCCACACAAGTCGAGTGTGATGTGCCGCAATGTTCAGTTCTAGGTCCACGTCTGTTTTTGGTGTTTATTAATGACCTTTCACAGGGCATGGCGTCAAAGTTCCTAACGTTTGTAAACGAGATCAAGGTTTGGCGCAGGGTCCAGGCCAACGCCGACCAGCATCTGCTTCAGAGTGATCTAGACACGGTACATCAATGGTCATCGCAAAACTTACCGTGATTAACGTCAGTTAATTCAAGGCACTTTCCATCCGATATCAGAGCAGCTATTCAACCCGGTTCCGAACGAATATACTGCAACAATCAACTGTCGAACGTGACTAGGTTGTCCTGGTTCAAGATGACTTGGGTTGCTCCAGGCAACCCGAAAAGGCCTCGAAGACTGGGAACCAACACGTCAGGCTGTTGTGACGAAAGTTTGGACAAATAAACAACTCCATATTTCGACAAATGCTCAGTGGATATGTTCGTCCCATGTCGAATACGCAAATCAAGTCTGGCATCCATGGCCGGAAAACGACCTTAATGCATTAGAGCAACCAAAACCTAAGAAGGTAATTGGAATGCGCAATTTTTCATACGATAAGAGGCTGCAACGATTGGGGGTGTTCAGTGGAAGCTCTTGCGGAATACGAGGCGACTTGCGTATGACATACTTGATTCTGCAAGACCCACATTATGTGCGTCGCCCCTTACTACAACTCAGCAGCAAAACCAAACTGAGGGACCACTCATGGAAACTCGCTGGTCAATCTAGCCGTCTGGATTGCCGCAGCATTTTCTTTTACATTCGTGTGTGTCACCCGTGGAATGCTCTCCCAGAATCAATCGTCTCTGCACCAACCCTAACAGTATTTAAAAGACGGTTGGACGATGCACTCAACCACTTACACTTTGCTAACTTAGCGCTACGTCTCCATCCTATGCCTGGCGTTTACCATTGAATTAGTTGATGTTAACTGCGGGTGTTGTGAATCTAAGCGGATTGTTGGACTACGCCGGAACAAACGATTAGTCCTTATTTTCATATTTTAAGTATTGACTGTTTGACTCTCGTCATTATCATTATTGTTATATCGATATCCCCATCAACTATTCAAAGGGCTTGTAAAGCAACGCTTCTTAAAACGTATAAATTCCTTTTTCATTACTCATTATTGGTGAGGCTTATTTTGCAGTACCGCAATGGCTGATGCGATGGATTGTTGTATTCAAGTTAAAGTCTGCCGCATGTAGCGTAGCAACGTAGAGAAATAATCCTTGCCAATTTCTATTGGGAATGATATGATGAAACGTACCCCTAGATATAGAACGGAACGCACGGAAACAGGTTAAATATTCTGTTCTATGAACTCACCTGGCGATGAAGTAGGAAACAGCAATTTCATTTACAAAACACATGGGTTCAAAACGACATCGGTTATAAATGTGTCACAAGTAGCTGCTTTCTAACCATTGCAAAAGTTGGTAGCATTGGCTCTCAAGTCGACAGCGGCCGCCGAGCGGTATAGCTGCATGGGTCTTAGAAGTACGCGAATTTTTGCACCACGGAAATATACAGTATCGTTGCTAGGCCCATATCTATACACTTCGACAAGCGCATGTGGTCAGCTAATAACGTGACTTGTCATCGGGCTGTCTGAGTTTTGGATGCGTCATCTCGTTACAACGAGAAGGCATAGTGCCACGATCGACAAGTGGCAAGGATGAGGGCTTTTTTGTTCCTAGGTTACGTCAGTCACACACTATCCTTGTAACATAGCCACAGGCATTTGCGAGAATGTTAACAGTGTCTCTTGTGCATAACGCAGATGGTTGCCATCGGATACCGAAGTCCCTAACTTGCCTCGTCAAGTTGGTGTTGTTCAGTTCGGTCGCACCAATGCAGGCGAATTCGCGACGGCGATGGGGGACCACATGCGCGGACGAATGGATGCAGTTGGCTTGTGCCATAACGATATACGATAGCATTTTGACATGGAACGCTCATTTCGGTGACCGGACATGCCACGAAGAGGACCTTACACACACTACAAGTTGTAGTTGAGGAACCGCGTACTTCAGGTGTACGAGTAATGAGGCGATTGGAAACCGGTTGCAAAGTTCCTGGATGTGCATGTTAACACTTGCCACAGCTGGACACAGTTGTGGGAATCGACGGAGCCCAGAGGACAACACGGTGGAGTCCGTCGCAGACTTCTAACTGAAAGCCATGTCGATTCTCTGGTTGAGTGGGTGACTGAAAAACCTATAGTAACACTAGCAAAGCTTTGTTTACATTTAAAGGCAGAGTTCGAGGTAGAATTCAGCACCAGTACCGTTGCCATATACTAGACGGTCGACGAATAATGTTGGACAAGTTGCACACGATTTCAGCGTCAATGAACACTTTGGAGAACAAAAGACGGTGGAAATCTTTTGCCATGCGGCTCCTGCATTATCAGGTCAAGGGGCGGCAACCCGTGTGGATCGCCGAGACAAACTTCAACCTTTTTGAGCACGCAGCAGCGATCTTTCGCGACGGGGGAGTAGAGCCCAGTGTACTGTTGCCAACAGTCGTGGTCAGAATGTGCATATTGTTGGCGCCATGACGAACTACTCCGGGACAGCTTTTGCTGTTTTACGCGGAAGCTACAACAAACGAAGTTGTGTTCAGTGGCAACGGTGAGTGTTATAAGCCAATGGCCCGGCTTTTATCGAAAGGTGTCTATTTATATGTGACAACGCACCATGCCACACAGACCTGGAAGGTTTATTCCGAAAAGAAACATAACGCTCATGAATGCTTCTGAGTCTTAACCCATACTCCTCAGCGCTGAACCCTATCAAGGGCATCTGGATTGTCATAAAGGCATATGTGAAGCGCACTCTGCAGATACGCAGAAATCCTAAAAGGGGATCCTGACTGTATCCACAGCAAAAGTGTATGGGGATTACAATTTCGGAAGCAGGTGGTATCCGAACCACGCTACTGTGTGACACAGCAGAACTACCAGCAGATGGTGCAACATATAACCAGCAATTACGGTCGTATTATACACATGACAGATATATACACGATGCCGTTTTTAAGAAACGTATTTTGTAAATAGAATTGCTGTTTCTTACTTCCTTGCCAGGTGGGTAGGTAGAGCATCACATTCTCCACTTGCAATATACCGCTTTTGAATAGGGAACACGGCGTTGGGCTTAAGGAAAATGCATTGCACTTGATCGTATGGTGTACCAGTTGCCGTTTCAGTGCCGTGAAACAATAGTGAGATAACGGACGATGCACACAGGAAGACACGGTATGAGGTTATAACTGAGCGCAGATTGGTGGTGGTGGTTTTTGTTCGTGTTTGTAGGATGCGGTGACACGTACTCTGACCACTGAATTATGCGGGCCTGATCGCAGTGAGCATGAGGCGATGGTTCATCGGGCAGCGGAACACGGCCGATTGCGCATTGATTAACATAGCTCACTTATGATGAATGCGGAAGGGCAGAGGTGATCCGTAAAGTATGGAAACTGCTTCCGGCATATGAATGAAAACTGCGCAAGACATACTTGTGATCCGCCACTTGCATCCGAACAAAGCGCACGACTGCGGTACACATAGTCAGTGTAAACTGGACCCATGGTAGCACTAGGTCAGAAAGAAATAAGAAGTATTAAACAGCCAGGGCTGCCAAGCATGGACAGCGTATTCCACTTCATTCGTACGTACGCTTTCACCAGCCAGAAGAAGACGGATGAATCAAAATTGTCGACTGTCCTAAGCAAGAAATCATCATACTGGTTGCCTCTCTTTAAATCACGCTCGAATTGTCGGGGAAAACTGCTAATGGTTACAACGAGATGTTGGGCTTAATACTCTCTGCATATTTAATCAACTAGGCATAACATGGTTTTTTCCAGGATTGGTTAGGTGCGACTTCCCAAGTAAATTTTTTAAGCACACAATAAAGAATGCTAGTGACTGAAAAGTCCTTTACAAGTATATAGCTTGATATGCGTAAGACATATCATCGAATTCCACACTTTAGATTACGAAATGAAATTCAATTTGTTGGATATCTAGAAGTTGTTTGTATCGAATGACATCCCTGAGCAAGTCACCATGAAACCTAGCAGCTAATGGATGCTATCTATACAGATACTAGCAATACCTATAGGTCAAAACTTAAATGCGACGATTTGAAGGCGCTACATATTAACTGACAACTACGTGAAATTAGAGTATACACAGGACTAGACGAAATGGACCTCATGGGATAAGTTAAGACTCCAATACAAACGATGGTAATGCTTTGTCATTGCTGTCTCTTAGCTTGTACGCCTTGCCTATAAATAATGTAGCAAACGCAACGAATTGAAAATGTCGGTTATCATACATCGACAGAAAAACACCAAACCTTAAGAGTCTAAATGGAACAGACGTTCCCCACGTCGGAACGAATAACCAGGGATGTCTTTCGGGGACGCGTGCTTGGGCCGCTGCTTGCTTAACCTACATAAAAAATATATGCGATCCCGTAAGATATGCATGCCCACTTTTGTTCGCAGATGATGTCAAACTAGTCTGCTCATTTCTATCACTACGCCACGGTAATATACGTGACGACATATCCGCGCTGAACACATCGAGCGAAAGCCCGTCTATGAAATTCTGCGCAAGCAAATCTCACATACTCGGGTACAGATGTCGAATCTCGGAAGGCTCCATCACTCTTGCCGGGACCATTATCCGAACGTCCGATGCAGTCACGGATTTGCTAATTAGACATTCAAACACCTACCAATTTCTGTGGACATATTCTCTACCAAGTCGCAAAAGCCAGACAACTATCAGGGTAGATTACTGGGACGTGCTCGTTACCTGAAACCCGGCTTGAACTATCCAAGCTCAAAGTGAGATCTACCCTAGAGTATTACACCATCATTTACAGCCGATTAAGAAGGAAAGACAGGATAGCTACAGATAACGTCCAACGACCATTTAGCAACCTGGTCATGGGTAACTGCTTAACCCTGAGATACCACGATCGATGTCATCATCTCCGACTGTACCCATTTCGGATGTGACGTCTACAAAACCATCTCCGGTTTACAGCCAGCTCCTACCTTGAATTGCCGAGAAACACTTTCTATCCCACCATCGATGGAGCCATGTACTACCATCGCAACCTGCCCGTTATAAAATAAATCGACTTTCCTCTTAGTGAGATGTGTCAATATGTGGAGCGAATTGCCCCTACAGGCACGCGCATGTCCAAACTTTGCCATATTCCGACTAGCCCCAGAAACTTTTACCTCTTATCGAATGCGTTGAAGACCTTTATCTTATAGCAATCTCCGGATACATGAAGGAAAGTTGGTGTTAGCAACACCTGAGGCGCTAGCAACACGTACACAATGCATTCTTCCGGCATCGCCCACTGAAACTTGTGCTTCTGACACTCCGTTCCTCCCACTCCTCAAATGAGTGCCTTTGCGGGTTACTACGAAGTACATTTGAAAAAAGTAGCATATACATGTAAACAAACTGAAATTCAAACGAACACGTCCTTGGTTTGTGAAACAAGCAATGCATCAACTCCTTTTAGCATGCTGTGATTTTTACATGCATAAACCGCTATCCTGATTCTGTTCAGACAAAGAATCTGTACCATCGAGTTTGCGTATAAATGATTGCTCCGATCTAGGGATCCCATAACGCTCGCCAGTAGATATGAAGATTGCTATTTCTATTTCACAATGCACTTGGCTTTCGGCATAACTCTCGGCTAGGATGCAAGTGGTACAGATAGGCAAATGTTTTTCACTCCCCAAAACAGTTCTACAGAGGAGTGTTCTTGGTACTTTGATATTTCTTATTTACGTACATCACAATTTCAGCATCATGATGCATGACACGGCATTCTTATTTACAGACGAAGTACAAGATACCTTACTTCACAGAGGTGGGGACACACGGGAGGTCTCAGGACATATTTCAGACAACCTTACATCACTTGAAATTTGGTGTCCTTTACAGCGAATGCTGTTTGCCGCACATTACACGCTGCATGGTATGAGAATCTCTCAATGTAAATCGCTTCGTGACTTTGGCTTCAGTTGCACAAATCATACGACTACCAACCGTGTTATATTGCTCCTTAGTTAGCCCAAGCATTCCCAATTCAGACGAAATGGCTGTTGAGCGAAATCAATGCCGGTTTACCCAGAGGATAATTCATTACTCCACAACACTTTCTTACAGTGAATAATGAACTGTCCTTGGATCGCAATCCATATATAAGCAAACAATGATATCAAACCTGTGTGTTTCCGTTCAGATTCATACGTCACAGGGCTCGCAGCGCAGCGGTCAATTTGTCCTTGATGCAGGGAGGCAGATATTCCACACGTGATGTAAGTTGCGAGAGTATAATTTCAAGGACGAACATAAGAATGGAAGAAAACTTATTTATCACTGCCTAACCCAAGCGTCGCAACAAAGTGCTCCAAAACAGGGTTCCAAATGTCCATCAAGAAATATCGTGCTGTGCGGAACATCATTTCCATGTTGCGGATATCTCATCCTTAGGAAACAGTATGCGACAATGGCGTCACATCGAATAGGGGCAAATGTACCATTTCTTGCATTTTGTAACTGACTGTAAAAGAGTTGCTTCAAGTTGAACATGATGGAACAAATACATCGTCACTTTTTGGCTTTTGGAAAATTGTAACCGCATTTCAGGTTGGAAGAAGCTTGTATTCATCAATGAGACAAGAACCAAAGTACAATAACCATGGTTGCTACGTGAGGAAAGCAGATCTATGGATGCCTTTGTATGAGTATGAGGAACCCCTTCCTCAGCACTTTTCCCGGGCATGCGCAACTACTTCCATTAGTCAGCGCATGTTGGAGTGAATTCTCAATAAACCTATGTTGGAAGATATCGTTTGTGAAACATAAATGTGTATCTTTTGATCTGTAACTAAGCGCGAGCCGACTCCCGCACTGCAGTGACATAAAGGATTCACTAATTTATTGTGCTAGTGCGCACCGGTCATGGTGTCACTCATGTTGGGTATGTGCAGCGGTTCACACGTGGGTTCCCGGTCACACCACAGACAACCGTGACCCGGCCATTCTATGCGCAACGCAATTTGTTCCCCTCACAATATTTCTCACAGACAAGCGACTAGACGGCGGCCATTAACGTCACAATCGTTGACCGCAATACTTCGATTTGTTTTACCGACTATCGGCTGTGACCCTGGCGTAGCTTACATCCTAGCTAGCAGTTGGTGCCCTCAGACATTAACATGCGCGCGCGGTTAACAACGTCTGGCCACATATGCTAACATTTTTCTCAACACCCACACCCATGTCCAATTACCTGAGGCGGGCCGAACAATGAGGCCACTAGGCAACTGCGCGCAATCACGGCGGATGCCAACGCCACGAACTTGAGATGGTAAACAAACGATTTCGCTTCGTGATGAAATGTAGTTAATTGAACCATTTACGAACCTAGTTGTGCAATGTTATAGATGCGTAGCACGAAATCGTCTGGGGATATGTGGAGTTCAATAAGTGATACGTGCGGTCTACCAACCAAAATCTAGCTGCTCTGGCGCTGGAAATGGCCAACACCAGTTTAGTTTTATAGGCGAGTCGCCAAGGTTCTAATAGGGGCTTGGTTAACCATCTTAAGCCAGTCAGTCTGAACCACTTCAGCGGACGAATTTCGGTTGAGGCGCCCAGGTCAATTGTCAGTATAGGAGTCTACATCAACGGAACAAGAATAGCTTACTTGTGAATCACTAGTAACGCGGACCAATCGGAAACTTTAACTGCTTGCTATGCCAATTGAACGATCCTATGATCCGCTGTACCGTACCAGTAACTATCCTGTGACTTCTATAATCTCTCCCTTATATCGACCCAAATGCTAAGCAAATTACGTACCAGTATACTTGACTTGAAGTAGCTCTTGAGTCAACAGCGAAACATAACCATATTACATGCCTTCACAAACCCCGATTTGTATCACAAATGTTGAGAAGTTGAACAATGAAGAGTGAATGAACTATGAACTTGTGGGTCTATGCACATTTCAAAGTCAAACATGACATATCTTGTTCAATAGAAGACTGAAAGAATTAGTGATCATCTTCGAACTCTCATACATATTTTGAACAGAGGAACTTCATGAGATGACTCGCTTGCAATCTTTGCTGACTGCTAGAATTCGCAGAGAAATGCGCTACGTAAACCGACGAGGATTGGTGCCCATCCTTATCCATTATATGCCAGTAGCCCATTGATCAAGGTTTCTACGGGTAGCACAACGGCTTAAAATCGAACGACATTTCGGGGTATCAGCAACTCAAAACGAACTTGTCGTGTACTGCTCTGTTTGTATTACGCAACCCTGGATACTTTTCCAAAAGTCAAACAGACCGATCCCCAACAAACTTGTTCATATTAAACTTTACCGTTCCTCCTCCCGGTCCAGCAAAGGCGCATACTTCCAAAGCCCAACGACGAATGCCCAGCTTTTATGCCGAGTGTTATACATGACACTGGTGTAGGCTGGTTCACGTGTCTTCATCCCGCCACCGACCGTCAAGTCCGCTTAACTTGAGGCGCATAGTTAAGGTTGGACAATGCGAAATGATTTGATACGGAATAAGAAGCACTGCTTTACAAGCTCCCTTGGGTATTCTGGTGGGTTATCGACAAACGTAAATGAAAACAACTCCAGTTAGCAGTTCTGCTGTCAACAGAATTTACTTATGGCATTACAGTGCAATAGCCCTGAACTCCAAGTGTTCCAAAGCTTCAACAGGCGAAAAAATAAATCCAAGGTATTTATTTCCGGGGAGTAGGGTTGAGAGTAGCACCAAGTGAAACAAGGTAAGTGGCGGAGTGCGTCATCCAGCCAACTTTCAAATATGGCCAGCGTGGGTGCAGAATCAAGCAATTCATGTAGAGCGTTCTATGGTTGACACACACGAATGAAAACGAAAATTTTGCCGAACGCCAGACGGCTGTACTTTTCTGCTAATTTCTAGGAGTGGCGTTTAAGTTTGGTGTTACTGTTGAGTTGCAGTAAAGAGCGACACACATGATTTGGATTGTGTGTGTGTGTTGTGTAATCAAGCCGCCTCGTACTCGGTGATATCATCCGCTGAATACTCCCAAATGCTTCAGTTTCTACTCGTATGGAAGATGGTGCATTCCAATGACATATTTAGGAGCCTGACGTTAAAGCTGATCCAGTGCAGTAAGGTCGTGCTTCAGCCATGTCTGCCAGGCTTGCATTGGGTATTCGACATGGGGCAAACATACGCATTCAGCATGTGTCTGAAAATGCTGGTGTCTATTTGTCCGACCGCCAGTCGCAGCAAGTCGATGTGTTAGTTACCACTATCCGATGCCCTTGCAGATTGCATGGAACAACCCAAGTTTTTCTTCACAGGCACGCCAAGGTCGCGTTCGACGGATGATCGCTGCAGCACCGACTCTCCTAGGTTGTAGGCATAGGTAATCTGTTGTCGTATGCGGAGTACCTTGCATTTGTCCACGTTGAACGGTAAAAGATTTCGAGTTGACCACTTACGTAGCATATCCTGGTCACACTGGAGCACATTCTGCTCGGTATCTGACTGAATCCGGTGCCATATCTATAAATATGGTCAGAAAACAGCAAGGAATTTGAAGCCTTTTTCCGCGCAAGGTCATTGACGAATACCGAAAATCCCGTGGGTTTAGAACTGAGCCCTGGGGCACACCAGACTCGACTGGTACGGGTTCTGATAAGGTACTCCGGACTCTGACAACTAATTAGCGTTGCAAGAGGAAGGTGGTGATCCTACTCGAGAGGGGATCACCAATCCCGTAATGTCGGGGCTTCGAAAGGCTAATCAGATGATCTAAGCGATCGAACGCCTCCGACAAATCCATGTAGATCGCATCATCGGCCACTCCGGCGTCAGCTGACTCGGTTCAACTACTCATTACAATTAATAAATTCGTTGTGCATGGTCGCAGCTGACGAAATCCGTGTTACTCGTGAGCAATAATGTTATAATGCTCCAGACAACAGACCAATTCGTCGGCAACGATGGATTCCATTACTTTGGATAATATAAGAATAGACACTGGTAGGTATTTTGACGGTTCAGTCCTGCTTCCGCCTTTGTGAATCAGTGTTATTATTCCAAGCTTTCACGACGCTAGAAACTGGTTCTGGTTTAAGCAGCTCTGAAAGAACTGGGCCAAAGCTTCGGATGAAAATGATTGTAAGACGCAGTTACAAACGTCTATCCAAACGAAAGCGGTTAAATCATTTCACTGTAACACAACACTGCCTGCTCCATCGACAAAACAGTTAGGGCCAAGTTGTTAACTTGATGATCGCTGTCATCGTTCAGCCCCGAGCAGAGTTTAGATTATTGCGTGTTTTGTGTCTACCAACCCAGTCCTACTGTAAGTCATGCGCTCAGAAACGGTGAAGGCACAACAGAGAATGGAGCTTGATATCTGGATGAAGGCTGGCCCCAATTGACCAGTAGCTAGTAATGAGTTGATGTCCAGGATGATGCCAGCACTGAGGTCATTTGCCTGCACAGCGCTTCAATTTATTTTAATTCACTCAGCAAAATGTTAAATAATCAAACTTTGACCTTCCAATTTGTTCGGTATGGCATTGCGTACTTCTGTGCTGTAAAATTTTCTCGAAAAGCTACTGGTCCTGAGGATTTTCACAGCTACTCATGCAGATAATGTCAACCAATTTGCATTTAGACCGAAGCGCCCAACACCAGATGATGTCTCGTACCTTGTTCATTCAGCAAGAGTCTTGAACGATCAGCTATGCTTAACCTAGTTTCTTTGAATGGATTCAACCCTGTTGTTTGCAACATTTAGCGTGAAGATTTCAGTGATCGTACGCACTTTACCCAGTTAAAGGGCAAGAGCTCCTGTTTGCTCCGGTTGACTGCGCCATTTTGCAGGGTACAAGTGCCGTTCAAATAGATACTTGTTACAATACCAGAAGGCTATGCACTAAGGTAAAAAATAATATTGTACCGCGGCTGCGGCTGCGGCTGCGGCTGGATGTGTCGAGCCGAGCACGTGAACGGAAGTGCGCACGTCGGTTGTCTGGTCGTTTCAGTAGTTGTGTGTTGCGTATTGGTGCGACGTGTATATCAGAGTGAACGCTAGCTAAAGCGCATTCCCAATTGTCACGTGCTTCGACGCCAGCGTAGGTATGGATAAAGGTCAAAATACTGTTTTGAAGTGGCGTGTATTTCTCGTGATGTATATCACCTGGCATATGATTAGGTTTCGCCATGTAGGTGAAATGGAAAGTACAGTTCCCCAAAAATTAACGATTCGAGAAATCCGTAAACGGATTTAACAATACCATCCCAATGAAAGTTGGGAAGGAGAAAAATGATTGCTTTGTGTGGCTGTTCTCAGTGGGCTACAAATCGGTCAATACAATATACACGTCGTCCGGCTCGAGTGCCACGCGTTGTTTCCTTGGTGGAAGCATCAATTTGTGAGGTTACTGTTAGAGACGTCGGTGACCTTCTGTTCTTGTAGGTTTGGTTGTTATCTGCCGGTGTGGATTTGAAAGAATCGATATAACTAGGTTTCAAGCGGTCAATGCTGACAGTGTCCGTTCTATTGTTTAGTTGAACAGTAAACTGTTTAGGATGAGTGTAAGAACCAAATATGGAGCATCATACGAAGGTTGTAAAGATTAACACGGTCGTCTCGAATGAAAACATTAGCGCACGAAGAGAGATCAGGGTAAGCGAAATGATGAAGGAGAAAATATACGCTAAATTGTTAAAGGATTTGCAACCGATGCATCGGAAGAAAAATTTCCGCACCACCCGGAAAGATATGTCCACAACTTATCCAGCGTGTAACTTAATCAGCTACAATTAGAGGCTTTGTCATTTGGACCAAAATTTTGCCTTTCATAACCTGCCAGTGGACAAGTTCACATTGAAAACCAATTCGAACACGTAATGCATCAACTAACTGAACTGATACCCACTTCTTCGTATAACATTGGTACCTTCAAAACCACACTGCTCCACCTTGCCCAGTAATATTTAGGTTATGATACGAGGGTAACGAACACATTGTCTACGAAACACAGAGACGCTCTCAAAAAACTGAGTAAATCCCGAACTGATACTTTCCAGACCAGACAAAGGTTCTGATTGGGTACTAGTGAATAAGGTTGAATATGTTTCCAAGTTTTAACTATTTTGCAAGATCCGAGCCAATTTGCTCCTGATGTAGTTCAAAAGGATAAAACCACACAGCATGAGGCCAAGATCACCAAACGGCTGAAAGAGTTAAGACAAGCGAATCTGTTAACCGACTCGTTATTTGATCGGTAAACTCAAGTGGGGTCGCATCCTCCTAGACTATACGGACTTCTGAAAGTGCACAAGCCAAAAGTACCTCTACGCCCGATTATTGACATGTCCTCTTCCGCCTTCCACTCCGTCGCTAAGTGGTTAGTGGAAGTGTTGGAGCCAGTACGCAAAGAAATTTCTACCCACTCACTAAAAGACACTTTTAAATTCGTGAAACACCTAGAGGAACCTGAAGGTGAGTAGCGAAATTGTTCATTCATTCGATGAAGAATCACACTTCACCAACATTCTGTTGCTAGAAACCTGTTTTTCTTCGTGATTACATTATCAGCAAGAATGTAGACCTCGTGATTACGCTAAGCATATTAAAGGAAATTATTTTACGATGCACCTTTAACATGCAGTTCCTATTTCGTGGAATCTATTACGGGCAGATGGACAATGTGACGATTGGGTCCCCCTAGGACCGCTCCTCGAGGTCGTTTTTCTGGCGAAACTTAAACGGGACCTTTGCGGCCGGTCACCTCAACGCTTGATTCGTACTTGCGATATGTGGATGATACTTTCATTATTTGTGCTACAATCAGAGACGTTTCTCGTCTAGTAGCTCAATTCAATAGCGCACATCCGGTGTTGCATTTCACCAGTAGGATAGAAAACAAAGGAAGACTGGCCTTTTTGGACGTGTTGCTGAAAAAACGGAATGATGGCGCTCTGGAGGGGAGCGTTTTCTGGAAGATGACATGGGCGGGCCAATACACAAGCTTTTTAAGCTTTGTACCTTTGCAACACAAGCGGAACTTAGTGCGTTGCTGACATTACCGTGCAGCCAGAATTTGTAGCCGGAAAACGCTGGAGGAGGAGAAACATCGTACCTTCAGGATATTGTAAGAGAATGGATACCCCGTTCAGTTTATCAGAAAGCACGTCACGACTCGTCTGCGCTCCGAAATCACATTTACCGTAACAAAAAGGGATGCATTTCTGTCGGTTACATTCAAAGATGACGTTGCCTTGGACTTACTGAAAAGGAGACTCAGCCGAAGTGTCCAAAACCTACCCAGATGTGCTTGCTTCGTTATCCAACTCTCAAAGATAGAGTGCCGGTCTTGTCCCAATCATACGTCCTGTATCCATTTACTTGTAACTGTGGGTAAGATACCTCGGGCATACCGGCAGGCGTCTGTCAAAACAGGTAGCAGAACACCGCCCAGGGTCAGTAAGAAGAGGCATGGGTAGAAGCATAAACAGCGCTATCATGGATCGTTTGATCCTAAGTGGACACGAAATTCGAACATCGGGTGCTTATAAGATCCTCTACCCTGTGTCACCACGTTTTCTGTAGACTATTAGAAGGCATCTCTTGGAGACAGCTGAAGAAATGTCCGTCAGACTGACCCAGCCCCAGTTGTGCAGCAGCGAGCCCTTGTACAAGTGCTTCTACAGCCGTGGCCACGCGGCAATTACTAGGTGTCGGACACTAACAGCTTACTATTGGCGGCGAGGCCTACTCTAGGTGGCTTACAATCGGCTTCGAAGCCTATCCTAAATGAATCGACCTAGGCATCGAGCCGACTTAGTAACTCTGTACAAACGGCTTAGTTGTCCTCGGCGTAGCTGACAGCAGATTATCGCGTCGTGTGTTTTTTCTTATTACTGTAACGGCCTGATGAGAATATCGAAAGGAGATCTCTTCGGTATTTGAACTTCTTAGCTGAACGTTTGATGGTTTCATTGAAGTCGTGGACGCACAATAATGAAGTTGGCGCATGTAATTCCTCAGTTTAATAACACAATTGAATAGGTCAGTGTCACTGTTGGCTGCTGGGGTAAAATAACTTGGCCGGTGATGTGTAATGTGGTACCGAAAAATAGTTCTACTTGTGTATATTGCAAGATTGATCGACACATTGTAGGTAAATAAGGCAAAATCTTCGGAAGTATATCCGTCCAGTGAGTCGGATCAGAGGGTGCTTTGCTCGCGGTTTTAAAATGTCGATGAAAACGTTCGCCTAAGGCGTCTGCTTGGGGATGATAAGCTGTACTGCGAATCCTTTTGCAGCCCAGTAGTTCCGTCAATTGTTATAAAAGCTTGGATTCGAATTGTGAACCGTGGTCAGTGGTGATGTAAGAAGGAACGCTAAAAATCGTTATCCATCTGGTGGCAAATGTACGGGCGATGGTCCCAGCAAGTGTGTTTGTAGTGGCAATGGCTTTAGGTTATCGAGTGGAACGATCGATTCATGTAAGAATCTAGGCATTGTCGCTGCAATAGGGTAGAGGTCCGACGATATCGATGTGAATATGGTCAAATCTGCTGTCTGGTTGTGCAAAAGCTCTGTTGTCCGATTGGGTACGCCGAGTGCTTTCGAATGTTGACTTGTTATGCAAGTCTTTGCCCATGTGCGAATGTCTTTGTTCATGTTCGGCCATACAGAGCGTTCGGAGATCAGTTTGACAGTTACACGTATGCCAAGATGCCAGACGTTATGAAGAGCCTCGAAAATGGTGCCGCGAACGGATAAAGGCACCATTCGTCTTGGGATTGCCGTGGAAACATCACAATCAATCGCACCTGGTGTAGTGAGCATAGGCACCGATTACATGTCCAGCGAACGTTGCTTGTTATTCACCTGTGGCTGAGATGGTTCGTCCTTTTGCAGTTGAGCCATGCTTTCCAGATATATGGTAGACATGTTCACCAAATCAACTTGCGAGTGTGACAGTTATCAGTGATAATGTTAGCTCCTCCAGGAATATGGCGGATATTATTGGTGTACTATGAAATGAAATCTAGCTGACGTACTTCACGGGATGAGTACTTGTCTGGCTTAGCCTGTAGAGCGAGTGTAAAAGGCTTGTGATCTGTGAAAGCAACAAACTGTCTTCCTACCAGAAGATGTCGAAGGTGGCGGATGCTTGAGTATATGGAGAGTAACTCACGACCGAAAGTACTGCAACGAGGTTCTACTGGCGTGAGCTTGTAGGAACAAAACCCAAGTGGTAGTTAAACTTTATCCACTGTCTGCTGCAAGACAGTTCCGATAGCGGTATTTGATGAATCGACCTTTAACCACAGCGGAGCGTCGGGTTGCAGGCAGGAAAGCATCATGTTATTGGCCAGAGAAGATTTTAATTCTTTGAATGCTCGTACAGTGACCTCAGTGAAATGGAATTGCTTCCGATCACCAACCAATTTTGTGAGTATAGATAACACATATGTGGCGTTTGGAATGAAACAGCGGTAAAAGTTAAGCATGCATAAGGAACGTTTCAACTATCTCATGGAAGTGGGTGTAGGAGTTTCTTATGACATCAAGTTTGTCTGACGATGACGAAATGCCAGTGCTAACAATGATGTGACCAAGCAATTTCAAAGAAGATTAACCAAAGACTCACATATTGCTGTTGCACAAGGTCTTCTCAGCAAGCCAACTGAACTTCGATTTCGCCAGGTCTCCACGCCCTGGGACCTAGTTATGGTCACCGAAACCTGGCTGAGCACGGAAATCGCGGATGCCGAGATTGCGCTACCTGGCATGAGTTCCTTACGAAAAGATCGGCCTAGCTGAGGAGGCGGAGTGCTTCTGTATTATCGATCCGACCACATGTTGAGATCATTGATGACTCAGAAGCAAACATCAACGATTCTCTTTGGTGTCGTATGCACCTGAGACGTGGCGATGTGTGTTTGCTAGCAATAGTTTACCGTCCTCCAATGTCTACCTTGGAAATGGATCAAGGCCTTGCTGCTGCGATGAAACGAGTATTGACACGTCCTCACAGTCACGTTCTTCTGGTGGGGGACTTCAATCTGCACGCACTCGAAGTTCCAGCATCGCCCAGCGAACAGTTCAAGGCTGATTTGCAAGAATTGATTACCGATGTACCACTGTATAACAATATCACCTCTCCCACTCGTTTCAGAACGGGTGACACCCCCTCTGTCTTGGACCTTGTGCTCACCAACGAGGAACTAATGATTGACACCGTTACCATAGCTACACCACTAGGTCGTAGTGATCACGCGACGTTGCACTTTCGTTACATCTGTTATTCGGAGTACGTTAGAGAGAACGACGAGGAAACTTATATGGTTACACATTACGACATCTTGTCTAACCTAGTTCAAGACACCAACTGGTCCTTCCTGACCAAGAATCCGCCCGATGAGGCTTGGATGGTGTTTGTCACCAAATTCACTGAGCTAGTGGCAAATGCATCAGAACGCAAGGCCTTTCGCCCGAAGCAAGTGGATTCGTTCCTAAGAAGCCGTACGAGAAAATCTATGGCCTTAAGGGATTCGGCCTGGCACGCTTACAAAGTTTGCCCAAGTAATCTGACCTGGGGAGTCTACACAACTTAACGAAACCACTGCGTCAAGTTGATTCGCGAAGACAAACTCCAGCACCAACAGAACTTAGCGGCGAAATTCAGCAAAAATCCAAAGCTGTTGTATAGACATATCAACAAACTCCGTAGAGTGCAGCGCGGGATCCCGGTCTTGCGTGCAACAGATGGTCATGCGCAAACTGCACAGGACGCGGCCAGCGTGTTTCGTCAACACTTCCACCATACTTTCCGGAGTGAACCATCCCTTCACCCGATTTTGACAGAGCTCTCACCGTTCCCAGGTTTACACAACGTATCGTTCACGGCAACCAATGTGTTGAAAACGCTAATGTCGTTGCGTGTGCACAGCTCGCCAGGCGTAGACGATATTAAACCGAAGGCGTTGAAGGCAGCGGCCCTAAACATTGCCGAACCATTAGCTCGGTTCTTTCAACGTTGTCTTGACGAAATGCTGATTCCCACAATGTGGAAACATGGGCTAGTCACTCCCATTTACAAAAGCGGTAATCGTGCGGAGCCGTCGAACTACCGTCCAATCACTCTCCTCCCAGTTTTATCCAAAGTAATGGAACGTATAATTGCGGAGGCGCTGATGGGATATCTGGAGAACAACAATATCATAGTGCCACAGCAACACGGATTCCGCCGAAATCGATCCTGCACTACAAACTTGCTGCTGGCCCGAGCAAGCTGGACGGAGTCAGCTGATGCTAGATTTGGAGTCGACGTTGTCTACCTGGACTTCTCGAAGGCGTTCGATCGTTTGGACCACCGCATCCTCCTACACAAGCTTCGAGGCTACGGAATCGGTGACCCTGTGCTTGGTTGGATCGCCAACTTTCTCACTCAACGTCAGCTGAATGTGAGAGTCCGCAGCTCCATGTCCGACCCAATTGACGTCCAGTGCGGTGTGCCACAAGGGTCAGTACTGGGGCCACGTTTATTTTTAACATTCATTAACGACCTTGCCAGTGTACTACAGTCGAACTTCTTGCTGTTTGCAGATGATGTCAAAATTTGGCATGACATCCGGACAGAGGACGATCACACAACACTGCAGAGCGATCTGGACAGGGCGTACACTTGGTCATCCGAAAACATGCTCCACTTCAATGTCGCCAAGTGCAAAGTCGTGAGCTTACGCCACCAGCTCATCCATGAATACTTACTCGGGGATCAGCCGTTGCAACATGCTTCCCAGGAATGCGACCTCGGAGTGATCGTGCAGGACGACCTTGGCTGCTCCAGACAAGCTGAAAAGGCATCGAAAAGGGCCAGTCAACATCTCGGACTCTTACGGAGGGCTTTCAGAAATTTCGAGCCATCTATATTTTCGCAAATGCTGAGCGCTTACGTGAGACCCCACGTGGAGTATGCGATCCAGGCCTGGCGTCCCTGGCGCAAGTGCGACATCAGTGCACTTGAAGCTCCACAGCGTAGAGCAACGAAGCTCGTCAGAGGCCTGTTTCACATCCCCTACCAACGCAGACTGCAGTCTCTGGGATTGTACAGTGGTGAATATCGTCGTCACCGAGGAGACCTCATCATGGTCTACTTAATACTGATGAATCCAAATCACCCATGTCGCAGTCTCTTGCAGCTGAGCCAAAATACCAACCTGAGAGGTCATCAGCTCAAACTGGCTACACACTACAGCCGACTTGATTGTCGACGAAACTCTTTCTCACTACGTATGTCCCGTGCTTGGAATGCGCTCCCCACTCACGTCGTCCTTGCCCCCACATTGGCACTATTTAAAAAACGCCTAGATGACACACTTTCCAACTTGCATTATTTGGCATAGCACGTCCTATTCGGAGGACGAAATAACGAGACCCAAACCATGAGGTTACTGACCCTCCCCGCAAAGTGGCGGTGATGTTACATACAGAAGTGTCCCAATGAGCGACATGGATGTATACAAACTGGAGTAACGTACCACATCTCTCAACGGAAGCAACACACGAGTGAGCGTTTTCCGTTCCTTTGATTTCTTTTCCCACATTTGCTGTAATATAACAGCTCTACTTTGGGTGCAGACATCCAGTCAATACTTCAAACTATCATTATGTAGAGGCTTAAAAAACGATTTACTTGTTCGATTATCCTTCCATTTTATCTATTGCTCCAACCACCCTACGGGACCTGTCAAGCATATGCTTTTTTACCAGTTATAAATCATTGTTCATTGTTCATTGTTCACTCCGTATTTTCTTGAGACGTGTAAATAAGCTTTCTAGTTGTTCCAAGTGTTCGCTTTCGTTAGCACTTGTAATCAAAATATCATCAGGATAAGCGAAGCTAAATGGTAGGCCTGATCAATAAAGTGTTGAAAGGTTTGTGCAGCGTTACGTAAACCAAACGGCATGCGTACAATTTCGTACAAACTGCATGGTGTTGTGATAGCTGTTTCATTAATCTCATCAGAATGCATAGGGATAGAATGGTAAGCGCGCATGATGTCAATGTGTGAACAAATAGTACATCCAAGTTCGGCTATTTGTTTAGCCAGATCTTCCAGACTGTCGATAATCGAGGTTAGTAGACTGTGCGTTTCATTGGGACGGATGTCAGTTGTGCTAGGGTGGATTTTCAACATCTTGTCAGCGATAATAGCGAATTGCGTCAATGGAACGTTTTAAGCGTTCGTGGCTAAGATAACTTGTACCTGCGTAGGTAAACGCTTCAGAAATAGCTGCTTTAATAACGCATCGTCCAGTTTGCGATCGCCTAATACATAGTGAAGACCTCTTAGGAATTAGGAAGGAATGCGTCCGTCAAGTGATTCGTCGCTAATCAATTGTTCAAGATGTTTGTGATCAGAAACGGTGGTTCGTTGGAGGACTGCATGTTTAAGCTGCGAATCAGGCTTAACATCGTCCGGAGACGATAAAATATCTCGTCGCTCAGCTACAATCTCTGGTGGTAATACGGCTAGCACATTAGAAAACATAGTTTGTTCGTGTGTGATATGGCGATGAGCAGACTGTGCACGGACCTGGGTAAACCCTATATGTGGTCCATGATGCCAAAAAGTCGGAAGTTTCACATAAACTAGGTTAATGTTTGATAGTGAGGAGTGTGCGAAAGCAGCCTGATGGGATGGAACAGGCATAGTATTTAACGCAAACTATAAACAGCTAAATGTCAGGATAGCACCATGTGTCTCAACTCGGGGTCTCCAATTATTATTGTCCCTTAAATAGTGACTTCTTATAAAATCAGAAAGCTGGGCACTAACATAAATAATAATATTGTACATGTAATAATGATATGTACAAAGCAAAGTCTTATTTCATGTACTTGCATGATGGCTGTAAGTCGAGCTCCGTTTGCGGTGCGGTTGAGGCTAGATGTGTCGAGCCTTGAGCACGTGAACGGAAGTGCACACTTTGGTTGTCCGGTCGTACCAGCTGAGTTGTGTGCTACGTCTTGGTGCGATCTGTATAGTAGAGGGAATACATGCTTCGACGCCAGCGTAGCAATGAACAGAGGTCAAAATGCTGTTTTGACGTGGCGTGTACATCTCGTGGTGCATATCACGTGGCGTGTGATTAGGCTTTGCCATGTAGGTGAAATGGAAAGTACAGTTCCCCAAAAATGAACGTTTTATGAAATCTGTAAATGGACCTAACAAGAGCGCTATCCTCTCACCCTTTCTATTCTCCTTGTATGTCGAAAGTCTCCCATTCCACTAACATTCATCGCACGTAAATATGCTGACTATGTTGTCTTGTGGTACTGGGCTCCCTACATTGGGATGTCAACGCTTCAATATGATTCACACGACATTGCGAGTTGATCGTCATTCAGGTCACTTAACCCTAATGCTTTGAAATGTGGTCATGTAGTATTTTCACTACCGCCTTGATAAATTGCGAGTGGTTTTAGATGCTTCTCCTCTATTAACTTTGGAGGACAGTATCATACATATTTCATCCACAGCTATATATCTCGATGGTTATTGTGCCCAAAGCCACACTTGGTCCACGCACGATTTTAAACAACTCACAAGGTCAGAAGGTTATTGTATACTTTCCGATTTAAGAAACTCTCTGTACTGCGAATTTTACGTTTGTGATCTACAGCTGCATGTAGGTTATCCCACTGGTTGCAATGTTCCCCCGATAGTCTCCCTGGATTACCACAATAAGACTCTTTTGATTATACGATCGATTAAACAAAGATCCCGATGTAGTGACTTAGCTGGAGATTCTATAGTTGCTTCTTTTGCTCATAAGCATTTTGTCGCTCCTATGCGCATTTCTCCCAAGGTTGTAAGTGACCGCTTTCATCAGCTACACAATGCTTTCTCATAAACGTTAGCTGTCTCTTACACGCGTTCGAAATTATTCATTTTTTCTCATACTTCTTCGCATCGGAAAATAAACTTCCCTTAGTTGTCATGTTTCATCGTTGTCCGAAAGAAAGTCATAAATGTCTTGCGCACGCGGCTGCTTGAATGACACCTACGCACGTTTGTCTGTTTAATTCCACAATTTATATTTATATGCCTTTAACTGGCCCCATCATCGTTGGATCCGTAGTGATATTTTAAGGCCGGGAATGAAACCACTTGTAGTATAATGTCTGTTTCGAATAGACTTGGATATGGTTCATCGATGGAGTCATCATTTTCTGATTATTCTACATCGGATTTCATCAACATTTTGTCAGCTAATTTATCATCCACCTAGGTTCGGTGGCTCAGAATTAAAAGAACCCATCACCATCAGGCTGCTTCCATCCGTAACTTAGATTTTCCTGCCGAAGTTACAATAACACCACGATGAGTGTAATTTTGTGGGTTGTTTGTAGGCGATCATTATCCGGTGACATAAGCATCATAAGTGTCGTATCAAGTTCTGCTCAAATCTATCCCACTCCCCCTGTGGCCGATTGGTCTGCACGCCTGGCTTATAACCACAAGGTCACCGCTTCGAATCCGCGTTGGGTGCAGCCGTCCTCGCGGCATCCAGCCCACGCGCGACGGCTGATTGTCACGCAGCGGCGAAGCGTCGTTACGGCATACAGCTGAAGAATTATGTATCATTCAATGATTGATCAGCACATGTCCTTAAAGTATCACCGATCCAAACGGCGAGGATTAATGAACCAATATGGTTTCCGTAACTTATATGGGGACAAACGGATATTATAGTCGTACGCACAAGAAAGCATCCGTTTTCCATCTCTCGGCACATGCAAATTGGATGGATTGTATAGAGAATGGCTTTATTCAGCGGTCCCGAAGTTCTCCAGAGCTGCAACTGACCAGTTAAAAACTGCCTGTTCATTGATAGAAAATGCCCCCGTAACCTGAAGTTGACTAGTGCAATTGTCCGCTGCAAGCCAAAAGCCTTCAGCTGGTCTCATGTGCGAACCTGTCTTGATGGATTTATGTATGAGAATGGAAGGCTCCGAAAATGAGGTAGAGTACTTGTGTATTAACAAAATGACCTACACTGCGAGGATACGGAGCACTCCGATACGCCTATTCCCGATTCTGATGCCGTTAGCAACTAAGGATTTATGTAGCAAATGGAGCTAAGTTAGCGACTATATTTTACTTTCCTCACTCCTTAACTCAACAATCACTGCACCCCAGTGTCTTTCTGAACGTTTACGCGCAATAATCTTTTTTCGTTTTACACTGATGTTAATTATCAAAATATTCATCTCAGCAGATGTTCGATAGATGATCTAGACATACTTTAATATGATCATATTCACCGCAACCATCCTACGGGACATGTCAAGCACTTGCTTTTATCTCATGATAAATCATTGTTCATTGTTCATTAAGTGACACAGAGATCAGAATGTTGACCTTGTTTTATTGTTTCTCGAACTCTACACCATGCACTGCCATCTGAGGACTTAGCTAAGGTGTGCTGTAAGCACAACTACATATTTATCAGATGTGACCACAATACATATTCTTTAGAAGTCAGTCGCAACATGGAGAGACAATTCTGGGCCAACCTGCAAGAATTCAACACCAATGTTTCGCTTGATAAACAAGTAGTTTCACCCACCAGGTTTTGAACAGATAACACGCCTTGTTTACCGAACCTTGTGTTCTCCAAGCAGCAGCATGCCATTGACGTATTAACAATACACAGACAATTCGTTGATTTCCGAACCGAGTTGAACATTTTAGCTGCAGACTTAACCGCCAAACAAGAAGTTTTTATCCGTCTGTAGTGAGAAATAAGGTGTCAGCATTAACTGAAGTTCAATCAAAGCGGGTGTAGGACCATCTTCTTCCGGATTAGCCTGAAGCTCAGTTACTGCTAACAAGCCGTTTGACACTACGCACTCATGATAGCTTCTCGATTGGTATTGACGAATCTAAACTGAACTGCTCAGTTTAGCCACAGTAACACAACACCACAAATGACAACCCGAGCTATCGATATTCCGCATTATTGTAACTATAGACAGCCATTTGAGCCTTATAATTATACAGTCAAATGTTTCAGCTTCATGTGTTATGAGGATTGCTCAAATGCGAATGCAAATTTGGTACGCAGTATCGTCGATTGAAGGAGACTTATTACTAGCTGAACTGCATCTGCATAACCCTAATCGTATGTGCTGATTTTTGCTGAAATCAACAGTAATAGCAGTCCGGGGAGGGGTTGATGAAGCAGCGCTTCCACCCGGAACGCCGCAGTAATTTCCTCTTGGTTTATGTCTGTCCATCTTGCAACGCAGTTTCTCATTCTCTTTCTCTGTCGTTTGCACATGGATGATAATCATGGCTAGAAGACGGAGGAACTAATCACACAACTAGCCGATGTGACTAATTGGCACTGGCCTCTTGTTCCAATTTAGGGACAAACGCTCTGGCTTTACTAGACGTCACAACAACGCCGAGGAAAAAAAATGTTTTCACAAAATGTGTGAAAGAAAAAACTCTGGTCTCTTGCTAGAAAACACAAAAACGGTTTTCTATTGTATTGCTTATGAGAACTTTCACTAGACCACTCAACGGGACTTGTAAAGTCCATGTTTCTAAAAGTAGAAATCATATTTCCCTTATTCATTTCAATGCTACCCGCAAAAGTCTTCATTATAGAAGATTTGCTTAGTGAATGTGGGGTCTGATTTGGTGAACTTAAAACATGGAGAATGGTCGACTTCTGAGCAAAATATTGGTACACGGGATAGCTATGACAGAATAATCGAATCGCTCTGGATTATAATCGAGTATATTTGTGCACCACTAATAAAAAAGCAGCCGCGTAATTACGCTGACTTTCAGCTGAATATTTAGTGCAGGCAGAGGTGTGTGCTGACATTACGCCAGCTCTAAAGACCGGAATTCAAGAGGAAACCAAGTTTTTCATTCCTTTCATGAACGACCCCACAGAAAATATCTGTTTTCACTTTATTCCGGTACCATGGTGCACAGGTAGAGAAAGCATAGAAGAAGCGGCTGGGATGAGCACATGACAAGTTAGAGTGTGCTGATATACTTCTTCAGGGAATGGGATATAGCATGATGCGTTTGACGTCACTTAATGGTTTAGACCACTACTGGGATGTCATTCAACACACAACTAACTACAGGAATTGCGGAAGACTGATGTGCTGTAGAACAAGGTTAATACTTGGCCAGACAGGTAGGATGTGTAGAAATTTAAATTGTTTACTCAAAATTAGACGCGTTAACATTATGAAACGTGCCTAGGTTGCTGTCTACGGTGTTTACATGACATAGAAGTGAAAGCACCATCCTCGAGCTTACAAGAAAGTCTGATGAGCCCCGTTTCACTCTATCTTAAGGGGTCATACAATGAGCGCAGGTAATGTCGTGCAATACGAATGGGTCACTTTGTCTGCAATCTGTCCCCTAAATACAGCCAACGTGAAAACCTAAATAAAGTAAGTTGGAAGCCTTCTGTACAACTGGTACATTGGTTGGGAGGAAAAGCTCCAATAACATTTCATCCGGTTGTGCTTATGCTAATGTCGGTTGATGCCGTTTCATGTTGGTGTTGGGAGGGTTTCAAAGATCGCGGCTTGGTTTCTCGAAGCTCCGGTCGGTACTTTTTGGATCATTTCGCAGAAGCCAACGCTGTTAACTGTCCAATGCTTCCCTTCCAGTTTAATGTAAAATGAAAATTAAAATAGGCCTGGTGGTATTCTTAGCCGTCCATCGCTCTGTGGGTCCAAACGTAAGGATATAGTTCATCTGATAGACCTGGATGATACAACAAGCATGAAGCCTAACGTAACCTTGGAGCACGCCCGAAAGATAGCAAAGTCGAGTTTGCTTGAATAACTCTGGCAATCAATCGGTCATGAGCAAACGTTGTTGACTCCTCTCCAGCCCTTTTTCCACAGCCTAAGTGTTCCCATAACAGTGTTGTGGAACGGCTTGATTCGAAGCGCTCAGAAAAATTCGCTACCCAACATGATATTTGTAAGTGCTCTGGTGTCGCGTACATCTCAACCTACATAATAACAAAGTAAAAAATATCATATACCATGTTAACCAAATCTACTGACTGTCGTGCTCATGTTGAAACACGATTTGATAGCTCAGTGTCTTAAGACCTCATCATATATTTCAAGGAGTGGAGCATTTAAGAGGATCAGTCTCATCGGCCGCTTTTAAAGCATGCGAGAAAAACATTACGCATGTAAGGACACTGTGGCAAGTTACAGACGCTTTCGTTTTCATCGATAGTGTTAAAGAAAGAAGCTACTTACCTGAGCCAGGACAAAGCTTCTGATTCCATAGCTCCGAAACTTGCGGAGGGAATAAACAAATGCTTTCAGTAAGGCTTGCTATTTAATGTCAAACTTCGTCCTACGTCAGGAGTGTCCAAATTCCGGCCAGCGAGCTAAATGCGGCCAGCGTTAACATTTCAACTAGCTCGAGGCCTCATCATGAAATAGTAAATTCAGGCCTGGATATTTTTCGTACATGTGAGTTTTTGTTATTATCCTTATGTCAGACATATTTTTGCCTCACAGAACGTGGCCCTCCCTACAGAAAGTTTGGACACCTCTGTGCTACGTGAAAGTAACTTGGCACTTTCTTCTCACAACGTAAGACCGACTACCTCGTAATCCAGAAGATTTTCGCAGCTTGACTCAGTTAGACAGCCACCACGCATCCAAGAAGGCGCTAGACGGCCGATTCGTCCTATTGGGACTCGTCAATAGCGCACATCCACCGGATCCTGTCGGATTCGAACACAAAGAAGTTACTCTTATGAGCCAGCTGCTTTTGCCACTGGATTCGAATCCGACAGGATCCGGCGTGTGTGCGCTGCTGAGAAGTTCCAGTAGGACGAAATGCTCGTCTAGCGATTTCATGAATGTGTAGTGGCTGTCTGAGTCTGGATACCGCCACTGCCTGCTAACAACCTCCTAACTGTTTCAATGATTTTGAAAACCTAACGAAGAAATTTTACTAGGTGGGTATTTTGTGTGGTGAACGATCGGCCATGTGTAGACAGGAGTGATAATTTCATGCCTACACACGGCAAAAGAACGGAGAAAAAACAAACACCGCTTCTACCAACTTCATGTAACTCGCCTTTAATTTTTTGTTTAGGAAGCGTCGTGTGCGCTAAGAGCTGCACAACCGCAATGACCGTAGTGCCATAGTAATCCTTGGGTATTAGAAACACGGCTTAAGCTCGATACTGGTGCTATCAGAGTGCAAGGTATTTGTGACGAAGACGCGACTAAAAGGTGGACTTGGAGAATCCGCTGATGCTTGGGTTGCTACAAGCAACCTCTATTGAGACCTCGGTTCACTTGAGGTGGACCTCGGTCATCCCGATCTTAAAGACCGTAAGTAAAGAAAACATTTTTATAGTGTTGCTCATCCCAACTCTGGCACCCCAAGACCGCGGTTTCGTCCTGGTTGGGACTCATCAGTTGGAGATAGCCTGAGTTGGGCTGGAACTCAAAGCCTAGTGGCTCATGGTTGACACCATGAGCACTATGCCACTGAGATCCGCGAGCAACGTTTGGTCCAGCGGAAACGATTTCAAAGGTGGACTTGGAGACGGGACTAATTTATCAACAAGGAACCTAA